>JAOTON010000296.1:0-298801 GCA_034440635.1 Lepas anatifera | reverse complement strand
TGGGGTTCGGTGGAGTGGCCTGACCCTGGGGTTCGGTGGAGTGGCCTGACCCTGGGCTGCGGCGGAACTACCTGGTAGGAGCCGTCCGGCAGCTGGCGACCTCCTCTGATGGTGAAGTGGCAGTCCTGACCCGGCTTGTTGGCGCGCTGGTAGAAGTCGCAGTAGATGTGGCCCAGCAGGCCCTCGTCCTCGTGCACCACTGCCGGCGGCGGGGTGGGAGTTATCCAACAGTCTGGGGTGGGACAGGAACGCGCTGGCGTGGCGGGGTCCAGACACTACACCGAGTACAACGCAACAGTGCATAATGCACATAGAACAATATATCTGGAAAGTGATTGATAAATAAAATGAGGCACACTGGTCTTGACGAAAACCATTCAGATGGTGTTGGCGCCGCGGCATAAACTTCTGAGCTTACTTTAACGGGGCTTAATTTTGTCGGTGTGGGGGGTCTACTGTTCTAGGGTAAGCTAATATTGGGGGAATTCGGTTGCTAATTTGAGACGTGTTTTCTCCCTTCTCCAGATCCTTCCTTCGCCCATGGCTGCTTATGGCCATTGACCTTAGCCCACACGACCTGGATTTGGTTAATAATTCCTTGGAGAGGGTCGGTCTTCTGTGTTGAGCGGGTTGCTATGTTTCCCGATAGATGGCAGCGACACTGAGGTCACTGATCACGTGACTTAACCTGGTTTGGCGTGATATAGCGAAATGTTGTGAAATTTGAGATCTGTGGCGTTTATTCGGAAATGTACGTATATAGATCGCATCGGTACAAACTACTGCGTTACATTTGAAGGTCTGAGTGGCATGAAGATCATTATATGTTGCGTTTTGTTGGGCTGACGTGTGATTTAAATTTGGCGTTGCACTAAATTTGGCGAGCCGGTGGGCTGGGCCGACCCCGGCACAGTCTCGGGGGCGCGGGTCATTCTGGTGCCGGATTGATTGGTGGAATGTTCGCTGTTGGACTTGTTGGACTATCAACCCTGGTGAGTTGGAGCATCTGAGTTGTGACTTATTACAGTATTTGCAAGGATTAGCTTCATTCTCATGTGTCTATGAATATTACTTTTGGGCCGATTTAATGTTGGAATTGATTTGGTTTGCTACGTAAATTCATACACCTTTCTGTAGGCCTTCTCGTAATATTAGTACATTATGCATCATAGGTCGAGGCCGTCGATATTTCGAGGCCGAAGCGTCGTGCCGCTCCTGGGGGGTGGGCGCTGGTAGCGCTGCCACGGACTGTACGGATCTACCCTATCGAAGTCGCCAGGCCGCAGAGGCGCAACGTGTTGGTATGGAAACATCTCGTATTCTTTTCATTTTTGCAGCCAGTATTGTAGCCCCAATCTATTGTAATTTCGGATCCGTCTGTTATTGTGATGTCAAGTTGTGCTAGGCTTGTGGCGTTTTAGTGACTGGCTTGGTTTTTTTGGCGCTGGACAAGTCTATTGCTTCTGGATAAGCTGGATTGGTAATGCTAATGTGGCAGAGGAAGTGTTTTTGGTAAAAACCGAATTTCTTGTCCGTCCAATTCTCTGCTACCTTGTCTGACGCACTTGCTCTCTTGTCAGTAACGACACCACGGTGTTAATACACCCAACGTGCCCGTTCCAACTGTTTTCGGCGGCCGAGGCGGCTACAGTTACAACACGCCTTTCATCGGAGGTGATCGGAGACAATCGGCTCCTCTGCAACAGCTGGGACAGCGGAGCCAGTGAGGAGCGGCGCATGCTACAACGGTATGTGCGTGCGCAGTGGTGTTTGCGGTGCATTGGCCGTCTGGTGGGCCACAGCAGTAAAGGTTCGCAGTTTGATGGGACGTTCTGCACACTAAGTGGAGTTCTGCAGCAGTTCTGCCGAATCAAGACAACCGTGATCACAAGTACACGGGCGGTCCTTGTGAGTGCTTCCATTGGAGTTGAACTTGTCGGGATGGTGTTACTGACGTGATGCATTACTGTGGGTGTTTGTAGATGTATGTACGTCAAGCCATAGAATGTCTCCTGCTTTCCGTTACCGGGTATATATCCTTGGATCCAGAGCACGCCTTGTTGGTCTTTTGGGGTAACTTGTTGACTAGATTAAGCATACATTATTTGGTTTAATTGCCTTAGCATTTCTGGTTGTTTCTGGGAGCCCTGGGGCTGGGTTCTCCTGTGGCTGGAATGATCTGGTTTACATTCTAGTGTAGGTATTGGGCTTAGTTCTTGTGGCAGGATAAGATAACTAACATTGGCATGGATGCTGATATGATTCTGCTAAATGGTAAGTAAGCCAGATGTGCATTGGGCCCGATAGCGTCGGATATTTGGCGTAAAGGCTTGGTAAGTTCCGTGCTCATGCAATTCAGGTAACTATTCTACTGAGCACCTGAGCGTGGCTCAGCTTCCGTCGTTGGCTTCATTCTTGCTTCGGTCGACTGTCTGGCCCGGAGGGTGTCGTTTGGCATTGACATAGTCGGCCATTGGTCATAGGCGGTGTCAGTCATTTCTCGTCGGTTGGAATTTGTTTTGATTCCTGTCCTGGTGGAGTTGAATTATTTCAGTATTGTTCCACCCCAAATTGTGATTCGTGACTTCTTTGGCTATTTTTCTGCTGTCACCTCACTGCAAGTTTCGTTGGATCTAAATTAATTGGCTCACTTTCTGGGTCCCTCCTCGCCCATTGTTCCAAGTCGTATTGCTTTGAGATTATTTGGATTTGAAGCACACTATTTGCATTTAGTTTGCATATTTTTTCCTGCTCGGTAACACCAGTTAGTTAACCAGTGTTTGATATCGCAATTAACATGGACACTTTGGAAAGCCTGAAGGTTTCACAACTGAAGGCAGAGTTAAGGGAAAGAGGTGCCGAGACTAAGGGTTCCAAGGCTAATTTGGTTGCTCGGTTGGAATCACTGTTGGAAAAGGGAGGGAGTAGACATAGAATCATTTGTAGCGGGGAAACTGGGTATGGATAACGAGGGTGTAATGAGCCAGGACGGCGCAGCGGAAGCTTCTGATGTTTGTAGTCAGCCCACAAGGCCCGGATCTGTGGTATCCGCCCGAAGCTCTGCCTCTCAGGCTTCTGTAAAGTCTTTGCGTGCTGCTGAGTCAGCTAGGAAGGCAGGATTGTTGGCTAGAGCTTCTTTCTTGAAAGAGAAACGGAAACTGGAACTTGATGAAGTTCAGATGAAACGGAAACTGGAACTTGATGAAGTTCAGATGAAACGGAAAATAGAACTTGATGAAGTTGAGATGAAAATGCGCAAGGAAGAATTTGACATTAAGGCGGAGCTGGCAGAGGCGGAGGCTCGGGAAAGGGCCTTGTTGGGTTGCGAGGACCCAGGGTTTGCAGAGCCAGGGGCAAACTTTACATCTATGGTTTCTAAGGGTGTAAATGAGTCGCATGACCAGGGAACTTTAATCCAGCCAACCAGGCCTAAGAGAACAGAAGCGATCGATCACAATGTGGGGGCTCTGGCCTTGTCTGAGCCTGTCACTGGGGCTGGGGAAGGCAGTGGTAGCCAGTGCGGCGCCACCGGGGGTTCAGATTCCCCAAATTCAGATCGGACTCGGCAGCAGGGCGGAGACTGCTCCCAAGTTATTCTGACTCAGCTCCAGAAAAGTCTCTTGCCGAAGCCGGATATTCCAGTTTTCCATGGTGACGTGACCCACTACCGCTCATTCATCAGAGCATTTGATAGCAGAATAGCCAGTAAAACTGATGACGATGAGGAGAGGTTGTACTACCTCGAGCAGTATACTACTGGAAAACCAAAGGACATTATTAAGGGATGCATGCACATGCCCCTGGGCGCTGGATATTTAGAGGCCAGGCGCTTGCTGGAGCGACGTTATGGAGATGCTGACTCTATTTCGGGCGCCTTCGTTGACATGCTGACTGACTGGCCACAGGTTAAGCCGGGGATGTGGAAGGTCTCGATAAATTTTCCATTGCTCTCACGTCATGCCTCAATGTAATGCAGGACATACCGGCGGGCGCGAGGGAAACTGACCACCCTCGAACCATGCGGAAAATCGTGGAAAAACTTCCCTTTCACTGTCAGGATTCGTGGCGCAGTAAAGTTATCCACATTCAGGAGGAGCTGCATAGAAAGGTCTCATTTGAGGACATAGTCTCATTTGTAGATCGAGAGGTTAGGAAAATAACAGACCCTACCTTTGGCAAACAAAAAATGGACCGAGGGAAAAGACAGTCTCACACAGTGTCGGCCACGACTGTGCAGCCCAGCGGGCGGTACCGGGTGCCTACGTGCGAGTACTGCACGGAGCAACACTTTACTGATCAGTGTGATGCGATGAAAGCACTTTCTTGGGAGGACAGGAAAAAGTGGTGTGGGAAAAGGAGCTTTGCTTTGGATGTCTGCGCAAAGGCCATCGCTTCAATTCATGTCGCAGAAAACTGACGTGTGGCGTATGTGGGCGCCTTCACCCAACTGTCATGCATAGGGATGCGACGCCGACAGATTTTAGGTCAGCTGGCGCCGCCACTGCTGGCGGCACGGGCCAGCCCACGCCAGTCAGAAACGGCAGGGTAGATGTGGGGGTACGGAGGTGTTGGCGGGCTTGGGCACCGATTCGGGTCCCATGATGGCGGTTATCCCGGTGAGGGTAAGCTCTCCAGACGGGTCACGAGCAATCGTAACCCATGCCTTCTTGGATATGGGTTCGAGTGCCACATTTTGTACTGAATCATTACTTGACAGTCTTGGTGTGGGGGACAAATCACAGAACTTAAGATGACTACAGCAGCTTCGGAGGATAAACTGGTTAGAAGCAGGGTCGTAAATGGGCTGCATATATCGGATCTTGGGGGAAAGTCTGTTATCCATCTGCCCCCTACTTACACGCTGGATAGGATCCCTGTGAAACGGGAGGACATCGCGACGCCGTCTGATGTCCATCGATGGGCACACTTGGAGGGAATACATTTCCCTGAGGTTAAGGCTGAGGTCGGCCTCATGATTGGCGCTAACTGCCCAGAGGCATTGTGCCCTCTCGAGATTAAGAAAGGGGAGGAGGGGGCGCCCTTTGCATTCCGGTCTCAGTTGGGCTGGGTTATATATGGACCCAGGGGACTAAACTTTGCCACGAATCACACAGCCAGAGTGAACAGGGTTCACGTTAAGGAGAACATGGACTTGGATATTCATGACAAGTTTGTCGCACTGTACAATCAGGACTTTGGACACGATAGCAGTGCTACAGAACTTGGTTTATCGGTGGATGACCGCACGTGGCTAAAAATGGTAGAAAACGGGACATGTTTCAGGGATGGGCGCTACGAGATCCCTTTGCCACTCAAGAGTGACGACCCATTTCCCAACAACAGGCAACAGGCCATCCGTAGGGCAGAAAACCTAAAGAGGAAAATGAGCAGGAATGACAAGTACCTGAGTGACTACAAAAAATTTGTGAACAATCTAATCGAGCGGAATCACGCAGAAATGGTAAAAGGGGAACTGCGCTTAGGAGCCAATCGAGAAACACATTGCCACGCGCCTGAACCTAGATGAGCTGAACAGAGCAGAAACATCAATAATTAAGTATGTACAGCGGGTGTCATTTTCTGAGGAACTGGAGCTAAGCTCAGCCAAAAGGTCCAGTCCTATCTATCGCCTCAACCCTTGTCTGGTAGAAGGGGTTCTCAGGGTTGGTGGCCGCCTAGAAAACGCTCAAATCCCAGACGCGTCCAAACATCAGCTGATTTTGCCCAAAAGAGGTCACGTCACGGATTTAATTATCCGAGATATTCATGAGCGGAGAGGTCACTCAGGCAGGGAGCACGTGCTCGCAGCTATGCGCTGCAAGTATTGGGTGATAGATGGAAACGCAGCCGTTCGCCGAGTTCTTTCGAAGTGTGTTCACTGTAGGAAGCGGCAGGCCCCAGTCGTCACGCAGATAATGGCAGATTTGCCACCTGAGAGGACAATCGCCCACACTGGGGTTTTCAGTCACGTAGGTACGGACATGTTCGGTCCCTTCTACGTAAAACTAGGCAGAAAACAGCTGAAAAGGTATGGGGTACTATTCAGTTGTTTGGTAACTCGCGCCGTGCATATTGAGATATGCGAGAGCTTAGACACTAGTTCATTTATCAACGCACTGCGTCGTTTTCGGGCTCGTAGAGGTCAGGTGAAGTATATCCGATCAGACAATGGGTCAAATTTTGTGGCCGCTGAGAGGGAGCTCCGTGAGGGACTAAAAGCGCTGCAACAAGATAGAATACACGACTCTCTCTTAAAGCATGGGATCACGTGGGTATTTAACCCACCAGGGGCGTCTTCTCATGGGGGAGTGTGGGAGAGACAAATTCGTAGTATAAGGAAGGTGCTTAATGCGCTTATGAGAGAGCAGACACTGACACACGAATCGCTTTCCACACTTTTCTGTGAAGTGGAAGCGATTCTGAACTCCACTCCACTGACCACGGTATCCAGTGACCCAACGGACCTGCACCCACTCACTCCAAACGACTTATTGCTGCTGCGAGGCGGCCCAGCACCGGACAGCGTGTTTTCTAAGAAGGATGGTTACGCTGGGCGCAGATGGAGGCAAGTACAGTATTTGGCCGATGTATTTTGGCGGCGGTGGCTCAGAGAGTATCTGCCCTTGTTGCAAATAAGGCACAAGTGGAATAAAGTAGAGAGGAATTTAGCTGTTAACGACGTAGTCCTTGTTGTTGACATGAATACAGCTCGCTGTAATTGGCCGTTGGCTCGTGTCACAGAGATTTATACCGACAGGAAGGGTTATGTCAGGTCTGCAGTAGTCAGAACTGCTTCTTCGGTGATAAAGCGGCCACTGTCTAAGCTGGTGCTTGTTCTGGAGGCTGAGAATTGAGTGTTTCCCGACTGGGAATGTAGATTTGGGCCTTCGGTCGGTGGGGTCCTGCATTCGTTGTTTTTCTACGTTAGTGTTTTCAAGCTTAGCCGTTTGAAGGTATTCGCGTAGTGTTCGTCTGGTCTCCACATTTCCAGATGTTATTTGTCTTGTACAGGTAAGAATTTGAGTCTGTATCCACCAGCCTAGGGCTGAATTTGGATTATTCGGCCAGGACATTGGGTCTATGGACATGGAATCTATGGATATTGGGCTTAGGTAAGTGTGTGCCGCGAGACTCTATTTCTGGGCTTAGTGCGTCACTAGATTGTAATGTGTAACACCGGCGGCCCTGCTGGCCGCCTGAGCCGTACCCTACCTGGGTCGGACCAGATGTCGCCGATGGGCTCACTGGTTGTTGTGCCCCCGTATAGATGTCGCATGGAGCGCGGCGCTGTATTTGAATGGGTAAGTGTTGAACCGGCGTGGGTTCAAGGGGCGGGGTGTTGGCGCCGCGGCATAAACTTCTGAGCTTACTTTAACGGGGCTTAATTTTGTCGGTGTGGGGGTCTACTGTTCTAGGGTAAGCTAATATTGGGGGAATTCGGTTGCTAATTTGAGACGTGTTTTCTCCCTTCTCCAGATCCTTCCTTCGCCCATGGCTGCTTATGGCCATTGACCTTAGCCCACACGACCTGGATTTGGTTAATAATTCCTTGGAGAGGGTCGGTCTTCTGTGTTGAGCGGGTTGCTATGTTTCCCGATAGATGGCAGCGACACTGAGGTCACTGATCACGTGACTTAACCTGGTTTGGCGTGATATAGCGAAATGTTGTGAAATTTGAGATCTGTGGCGTTTATTCGGAAATGTACGTATATAGATCGCATCGGTACAAACTACTGCGTTACATTTGAAGGTCTGAGTGGCATGAAGATCATTATATGTTGCGTTTTGTTGGGCTGACGTGTGATTTAAATTTGGCGTTGCACTAAATTTGGCGAGCCGGTGGGCCGGGCCGACCCCGGCACAGTCTCGGGGGCGCGGGTCATTCTGGTGCCGGATTGATTGGTGGAATGTTCGCTGTTGGACTTGTTGGACTATCAACCCTGGTGAGTTGGAGCATCTGAGTTGTGACTTATTACAGTATTTGCAAGGATTAGCTTCATTCTCATGTGTCTATGAATATTACTTTTGGGCCGATTTAATGTTGGAATTGATTTGGTTTGCTACGTAAATTCATACACCTTTCTGTAGGCCTTCTCGTAATATTAGTACATTATGCATCATAGGTCGAGGCCGTCGATATTTCGAGGCCGAAGCGTCGTGCCGCTCCTGGGGGTGGGCGCTGGTAGCGCTGCCACGGACTGTACGGATCTACCCTATCGAAGTCGCCAGGCCGCAGAGGCGCAACGTGTTGGTATGGAAACATCTCGTATTCTTTCATTTTTGCAGCCAGTATTGTAGCCCCAATCTATTGTAATTTCGGATCCGTCTGTTATTGTGATGTCAAGTTGTGCTAGGCTTGTGGCGTTTTAGTGACTGGCTTGGTTTTTGGCGCTGGACAAGTCTATTGCTTCTGGATAAGCTGGATTGGTAATGCTAATGTGGCAGAGGAAGTGTTTTTGGTAAAAACCGAATTTCTTGTCCGTCCAATTCTCTGCTACCTTGTCTGACGCACTTGCTCTCTTGTCAGTAACGACACCACGGTGTTAATACACCCAACGTGCCCGTTCCAACTGTTTTCGGCGGCCGAGGCGGCTACAGATGGTTCATGCAGTACGCTCCAAACCCTTCCAAACTCTCCCATCCACTGGCAGGAATAAGTTCTCTGCCTGTTTCACCACCGCAAGCGTGAGCCTGCCGCCGGGTGCTGACCTGCCACCTTCTGTACGTCCGGAGACCAGAGTTCGCCGGGGGCGGGCTCCTCCAGCTGCAGACTGACTCCAAACAGCCGGCGCAGCAGCGCGCTCAGCCCGCTCATGCACGCGCCCACCGAGAAGTACTCGCTGAGGTCCGGCTCGGACGACTGGTGCCGGCGCGCCAGCTGGCTCAGGTACGGCACGTCCCAGGCCTTCAGCGGCTGCCGGGCGCGTCAGAGAGTGACGCACGCGGCAGCAGCCGACACAGAGGTAGACAGGTGACACGGCACCAGCCGACACAGAGGTGGGCAGGTGACACGGCACCAGCCGACTCAGAGGTGGGCAGGTGACACGGCACCAGCCGACACAGAGGTGGTCAGGTGACACGGCACCAGCCGACTCAGAGGTGGTCAGGTGACACGGCACCAGCCAACTCAGAGGTGGTCAGGTGACACGGCACCAGCCGACTCCAGAGGTGGGCAGGTGACACGGCACCAGCCGACACAGAGGTGGGCAGGTGACAGGGCACCAGCCGACTCAGAGGTAGTCAGGTGACACGGCACCAGCCGACACAGAGGTGGTCAGGTGACACGGCACCAGCCAACTCAGAGGTGGGCAGGTGACACGGCACCAGCCGACACAGAGGTGGTCAGGTGACACGGCACCAGCCGACTCAGAGGTGGTCAGGTGACACGGCACCAGCCGACTCAGAGGTGGGCAGGTGACACGGCACCAGCCGACACAGAGGTGGTCAGGTGACACGGCAGCAGCCGACTCAGAGGTGGGCAGGTGACACGGCACCAGCCGACACAGAGGTGGTCAGGTGACACGGCACCAGCCGACTCAGAGGTGGGCAGGTGACACGGCACCAGCCGACACAGAGGTGGTCAGGTGACACGGCACCAGCCGACACAGAGGTGGGCAGGTGACAGGGCACCAGCCGACACAGAGGTGGTCAGGTAACAAGGCATCAGCCAACTCAGAGGTGGGCAGGTGACACGGCACCAGCCGACACAGAGGTGGTCAGGTGACACGGTACCAGCCGACACAGAGGTGGTCAGGTCACGCGGCACCAGCCGACACAGAGGTGGTCAGGTGACACGGCACCAGCCGACACAGAGGTGGTCAGGTAACAAGGCATCAGCCGACACAGAGGTGGTCAGGTGACACGGCACCAGCCGACACAGAGGTGGGCAGGTGACACGGCACCAGCCAACTCAGAGGTGGTCAGGTAACACGGCACCAGCCAACTCAGAGGTGGGCAGGTGACACGGCACCAGCCGACACAGAGGTGGTCAGGTGACACGGCACCAGCCAACTCAGAGGTGGTCAGGTGACACGGCACCAGCCAACTCAGAGGTGGGCAGGTGACACGGCACCAGCCGACACAGAGGTGGTCAGGTGACACGGTACCAGCCGACACAGAGGTGGTCAGGTCACGCGGCACCAGCCGACACAGAGGTGGGCAGGTGACACGGTACCAGCCGACACAGAGGTGGTCAGGTCACGCGGCACCAGCCGACACAGAGGTGGTCAGGTCACGCGGCACCAGCCGACACAGAGGTGGTCAGGTGACACGGCATCAGCCGACACAGAGGTGGTCAGGTGACACGGCACCAGCCGACACAGAGGTGGGCAGGTGACACGGCACCAGCCAACTCAGAGGTGGTCAGGGTAACACGGCACCAGCCAACTCAGAGGTGGGCAGGTGACACGGCACCAGCCGACACAGAGGTGGTCAGGTGACACGGTACCAGCCGACACAGAGGTGGTCAGGTCGTGCGGCACCAGCCGACACAGAGGTGGTCAGGTGACACGGCACCAGCCGACACAGAGGTGGTCAGGTAACAAGGCATCAGCCGACACAGAGGTGGTCAGGTGACACGGCACCAGCCAACTCAGAGGTGGTCAGGTGACACGGCACCAGCCGACTCAGAGGTGGTCAGGTGACACGGCACCAGCCAACTCAGAGGTGGGCAGGTGACACGGCACCAGCCGACACAGAGGTGGGCAGGTGACACGGCACCAGCCGACACAGAGGTGGTCAGGTGACACGGTACCAGCCGACACAGAGGTGGTCGGGTGACACGGCACCAGCCGACACAGAGGTGGTCAGGTGACACGGCACCAGCCAACTCAGAGGTGGTCAGGTGACACGGCACCAGCCGACTCAGAGGTGGTCAGGTGACACGGCACCAGCCAACTCAGAGGTGGGCAGGTGACACGGCACCAGCCGACTCAGAGGTGGTCAGGTGACACGGCACCAGCCAACCTCAGAGGTGGGCAGGTGACACGGCACCAGCCGACACAGAGGTGGTCAGGTGACACGGCACCAGCCGACTCAGAGGTGGTCAGGTGACACGGCACCAGCCGACACAGAGGTGGGCAGGTGACACGGCACCAGCCGACACAGAGGTGGGCAGGTGACACGGCACCAGCCGACACAGACGTGGTCAGGTGACACTGCACCAGCCAACTCAGAGGTGGGCAGGTGACACTGCACCAGCCAACTCAGAGGTGGGCAGGTGACACGGCACCAGCCGACACAGAGGTGGGCAGGTGACACGGCACCAGCCGACACAGAGGTGGTCAGGTGACACGGCACTAGCCGACACAGAGGTGGGCAGGTGACACGGCACCAGCCGACACAGACGTGGTCAGGTGACACTGCACCAGCCAACTCAGAGGTGGTCAGGTGACACGGCACCAGCCGACACAGAGGTGGTCAGGTGACACTGCACCAGCCAACTCAGAGGTGGGCAGGTGACACTGCACCAGCCAACTCAGAGGTGGGCAGGTGACACGGCACCAGCCGACACAGAGGTGGGCAGGTGACACGGCACCAGCCGACTCAGAGGTGGTCAGGTGACACGGCACTAGCCGACACAGAGGTGGGCAGGTGACACGGCACCAGCCGACACAGAGGTGGGCAGGTGACACGGCACCAGCCAACTCAGAGGTGGGCAGGTAACAAGGCATCACTCGAATCAGATATGGGTAGCCGAGATGGAGAATTGCATGGTATAATCGTTACCAGAAGTGATCCACTCTCCCATACATTTGCGGTTCCGCCGACGCACAGATTTACTTGAATTAGCATGTAATTCGGCGCTGCACAAACCACCGAACATCGACAAGAACACTGGCGCTCCAGAACTCCTCAACACTGTTCCACGGGCTCTACAAATGGACCTCTCACCCGAGGGCTTATGGAGCGCTTCATAGCGGCCATCTTCTGGAAGTCGCGTTCCGCCTGCGGGGCTAGTCTGTCCCGCAGTACCTCCAGAAACTCGGCCACCATGTCCGGTGAGCGGGCCAGACTGCCACACGCAGGGCTCTGTCGCATCCAGGCAAAACAGTGAGAGCGGGGAACCCGCGCAGTGGCGGCTACGGAGCTGCAAACGGGGCTAAAAAAAAAAAAAACTCGGCGGGTACGGGTTCTTGGTGCATGGGATTCATTAACACCCGCACTGGAGGGGGTTCTGGCACTAACGCGCACTGGAGGGGAGGCCTGGTAGGCCCCCCTAAGATCTCGGAAACTAAGAGGGTTAGAAAAACGCCACTTGGTAGGCGGGTGGGGGCTATGGTGATCTACATGATGACCAATTTTCATTGACCTAGGTCAATATCTTCAAGGTCAAACAAGGTCGTAAAGGTCAAATATTGGCCATGCTGGGATCGATTGGTAAATGCTGTGATTATGCAGGAAAATGGCGGGAATAAGCTAAAGACGGACAAGGTTCATAGAGAAGAGGTCTCAAAGAGGCTTCCCCACAACTTTTGGTTCAAGGTCATTCAAGGTCATTGACCTTTAAGGTCACCATATGGTATACTACTTATTATTTACACTTTGACTAACACTATAGCCACTGTTTGGCGGGAAATGAGGATTGACCTTTCCCAATGACCTTTGACCTTGACCTTTGACCTTGACCTTTGTATTGGGGGTACCCTGCCGATGACGTTATAGCATAATATATGTCAGACGGGGTAACGTCATTTGGCCGGACGCACAGTGGTCAGTGACCTTGAAAGTGCAGATATGACCTTGACCTGTGACCTTTGACCTTGACCTTGACTTTCATGTGAAGTGGCCTTGACATAAAGTCCCGCTTATATGACGTTATGACGTCACCACTCGGTCTTCAATGCAAGCTAACTGGTCCGATCGCGCGTTTACGGCGATCTCAAAATGCAGGTCTGACTTTGAAAGCCTATAAGTCAAAAAATTTTCGGCCGCTTTTCAAAAAGTCTTCACCAATCAACGCGCTATTAAATTCTGTTAAATGTGGCTACGTTTTTTTTCGGCTACAAGCGGTTCTCCGGCCACCTCGGAAAAACAGGTGGGGGGCCTCCGAGGCCCCCTCCAGTGCGCGTGTTAAAGTCTTCCTTCCTTCTTAGTTCAGACGAGTTTTCGCCAAGCTTATAAAAAGGCTCCATAAAAATGCGTTACAGAAACTCCTTTTGACGGAGTCCCAACTCAGCAGTTGGACATCGAGAGTCGAGCGAGGCCTCTGCATGCGGTGTACCACCAGAGAGCACCACGCACCTGTGCGCGAAGGAGGGGGAAGCCGCAGAGGCCGGCCAGCTCGCGGCGCACGTGCAGCAGGGCGGCCAGCAGCGCCTCCTGCTGCGGCCGCGGGTGCAGGTACACTCTGAAGGCTGCCTCCCGGGTCAGGTCCTGCGCCGCGTCCGCCATCAGACCGCCCACCGTCACCCGGTCCCCGTCCACAGAGAGTCTACCGACAGACGGCCCACCGTCACCCGGTCCCCGTCCACAGAGAGTCTACCGACAGACCGCCCACCGTCACCCGGTCCCCGTCCACAGAGAGTCTACCCACAGACCGCCCACCGTCACCCGGTCCCCGTCCACAGAGAGTCTACCCACAGACCGCCCACCGTCACCCGGTCCCCGTCCACAGAGAGTCTACCCACAGACCGCCCACCGTCACCCGGTCCCCGTCCACAGAGAGTCTACCGACAGACCGCCCACCGTCACCCGGTCCCCGTCCACAGAGAGTCTACCCACAGACCGCCCACCGTCACCCGGTCCCCGTCCACAGAGAGTCTACCGACAGACCGCCCACCGTCACCCGGTCCCCGTCCACAGAGAGTCTACCGACAGACCGCCCACCGTCACCCGGTCCCCGTCCACAGAGAGTCTACCCACAGACCGCCCACCGTCACCCGGTCCCCGTCCACAGAGAGTCTACCCACAGACCGCCCACCGTCACCCGGTCCCCGTCCACAGAGAGTCTACCGACAGACCGCCCACCGTCACCCGGTCCCCGTCCACAGAGAGTCTACCGACAGACGGCCCACCGTCACCCGGTCCCCGTCCACAGAGAGTCTACCCACAGACCGCCCACCGTCACCCGGTCCCCGTCCACAGAGAGTCTACCGACAGACGGCCCACCGTCACCCGGTCCCCGTCCACAGAGAGTCTACCGACAGACGGCCCACCGTCACCCGGTCCCCGTCCACAGAGAGTCTACCCACAGACCGCCCACCGTCACCCGGTCCCCGTCCACAGAGAGTCTACCGACAGACGGCCCACCGTCACCCGGTCCCCGTCCACAGAGAGTCTACCGACAGACCGCCCACCGTCACCCGGTCCCCGTCCACAGAGAGTCTACCGACAGACGGCCCACCGTCACCCGGTCCCCGTCCACAGAGAGTCTACCGACAGACCGCCCACCGTCACCCGGTCCCCGTCCACAGAGAGTCTACCGACAGACCGCCCACCGTCACCCGGTCCCCGTCCACAGAGAGTCTACCGACAGACCGGCCCACCGTCACCCGGTCCCCGTCCACAGAGAGTCTACCCACAGACCGCCCACCGTCACCCGGTCCCCGTCCACAGAGAGTCTACCGACAGACGGCCCACCGTCACCCGGTCCCCGTCCACAGAGAGTCTACCGACAGACCGCCCACCGTCACCCGGTCCCCGTCCACAGAGAGTCTACCGACAGACGGCCCACCGTCACCCGGTCCCCGTCCACAGAGAGTCTACCGACAGACCGCCCACCGTCACCCGGTCCCCGTCCACAGAGAGTCTACCGACAGACCGCCCACCGTCACCCGGTCCCCGTCCACAGAGAGTCTACCGACAGACCGCCCACCGTCACCCGGTCCCCGTCCACAGAGAGTCTACCGACAGACCGCCCACCGTCACCCGGTCACCCGGTCCCCGTCCACAGAGAGTCTACCGACAGACCGCCCACCGTCACCCGGTCCCCGTCCACAGAGAGTCTACCCACAGACCGCCCACCGTCACCCGGTCCCCGTCCACAGAGAGTCTACCGACAGACCGCCCACCGTCACCCGGTCCCCGTCCACAGAGAGTCTACCGACAGACGGCCCACCGTCACCCGGTCCCCGTCCACAGAGAGTCTACCGACAGACCGGCCCACCGTCACCCGGTCCCCGTCCACAGAGAGTCTACCGACAGACCGCCCACCGTCACCCGGTCCCCGTCCACAGAGAGTCTACCGACAGACGGCCCACCGTCACCCGGTCCCCGTCCACAGAGAGTCTACCGACAGACCGCCCACCGTCACCCGGTCCCCGTCCACAGAGAGTCTACCGAGAGACGGCCCACCGTCACCCGGTCCCCGTCCACAGAGAGTCTACCGACAGACGGCCCACCGTCACCCGGTCCCCGTCCACAGAGAGTCTACCGACAGACCGCCCACCGTCACCCGGTCCCCGTCCACAGAGAGTCTACCGACAGACCGCCCACCGTCACCCGGTCCCCGTCCACAGAGAGTCTACCGAGAGACGGCCCACCGTCACCCGGTCCCCGTCCACAGAGAGTCTACCCACAGACGGCTCACCGTCACCCGGTCCCCGTCCACAGAGAGGCTGAAGTCAGACGGTCCACCGTCACCCGGTCCCCGTCCACAGAGAGGCTGAAGTCACATATGCCAAAATTTCATGGTCTGTGACCACGGGCAGACCGAAAAAAATCAGCAACTAACACATTCATAAGCTGACCACAAGTGGCAACGGTGGGTGAATTATAGAGAGTGCGTTACCAACCCACTCACTGGTGGTGCAGGTGCTCCGGCAGATCCTGTTTGGAGACGGTGGCCGGCTCGTGCGTGCCCGAGAGGAAGAGCTGACCCAGCTGTCGAAACACAGGTCAGGACACAGCGAACATTGACGGAGCTGGAGAAATGCAGCGACATGGAACAAAGGCCTGAACACCATTCAAGGAAAACTCCGGGACGAGATAAATTATTTCTAGAAATTAGCTCAATAGCTATCCCTAATCCACCACTCTGTCCTACACATTGTTGTGATTGAGTTAGGAATCCGGGAGCATTGAAGCCCAACACGAACACAATTCGGAGCCAGAAAATCTCCCAGGCAGTCTTCACACAAAAAAAAAACGAAAACGAGAAACCAGGCTGATGCAGTTTATACAGCATCAGACCTCATCAACACATTCTTCCAACTCGAAATTCAGTAGTCCCTCAATGGACTGGAATATGCAGGCGAGAAAAAGACAGGCCCTAGAGCCCTAAGGCTAATACTACCACGGCGCGGCGTCTGCGCGGCCGGGCGCTGGTCCACTCGCCTGCAGCGCGCGGTCCGTCAGCTGCACCACCTGCCGTCGGCTGCGCTCGTCCAGGTGGATTCCGCACTGCTCGAAGTCGTGCAGGTAGAGGGCGGCCACGTGCCGGTCGGTAGCGTCCGTGTCGACAGTGTCGCCATCTGCGACGCAGCGCTCCAGCGCGGCGTACAGCGGCCGGTGGGTGTTCATCCTGCAGTAGACAGGGGCGCAGTGGCGGCGAGGCTGCCGCACTGGAGATGGATGTGGTGTGCGCAACGCTGCCGTGCTTGCCTTAATCCACAGCACTACAACTAACAGCGAATCGAAAGAAATGAAAATGACAGCAACCAAAAATACGCAGAATTTGATATATAAAGACGAACAAAGGTTAACATGGGTGATGCCCCTGCCAACAAATCGGTATCGCTACTCTGACGCAGTAGAAGAAGCAGCAACTTAGAATGAGTAACAACCGCCCTACATAAGCGGGTGGTCCGAGCAGACCCACGCTACCACTCACTGTTCGACGAGCCTGCTGACGGCGATGCAGGCCTCGGTGGCGGTGCCCTGGAAGTTGGGGTCTGGGTGCGCCAGCCGCACAAACTCAGCCAGGTCGGCCACCTTGCACAGCGCGTCCGAGAGCTCGTCAAACACCTGCCGGCACCGGCCGTACCGCATCAGAAGTCAGTCCGGCATCAGCGACAGCTTCAAGTCAGGGACGGTCCTATAGCACGGACGGGAGTACGCAGGCACTGCCTGATGTGGGGGGTTATCACAGGGCTGCTCCGATGTTGTCGCTGAAATTCTGGCATCAGAAGCAGCCAGGCAAAACAGATGATTAGATCTCTTGAGAGATTGTTTAAGCCGGAAGTTGTCGCCTTCCAGCGCCCCCGTCTCCAACAACAATGTCTGCGATAGATGAAACAGAAGCTTTCCGGGTACAGGCTCTCGTGATGAAACGCGGAGACTCTCCTCCCGAAGCCAAATATCTGACACGAAGTCACCCAGCACGGGGTGAACACGTATTAGAAGTCAGGTTTTGTTTTCCAAGATACAAGTGGCAATACAGCGCCCAGAACGAGTTTCTTCAGCCAATAACGCACTCCGGGTCCACATACAGTGTCGGAGACGTGCAGCACAAACAAAGCAACAACACCAGCGACAACGGAGAGGGTTTGACGCCATTAGTATTGGAAAGAGTGCTGAAGTCAGTATTGCTGGGAGGTAACGACTCCTCAACTGAGCAGCTATACGCCCACATCCGAGATGGATTATAGCAATGGACGATACTGGGTACCAACTGAAAACGGTGAACGATTGGAATCGAAACCCACAACGGATTGAATACTAGCTGCAACAGAGATGTCCTCTTTCAACCCCTTGATATTGCACAACGGTAGTCTTTTTTTATCACCATCTCGTTACATATATTTCAGTACCACCGTTCCCAACTAGCAGTACGGTCCCTGATCAATATTTCCAATTATCAGATATGAATAAAAGTAAACGCAGGCTGTAGCTGCTGTACTTTCCGCAGTAATGAGGTTAAGCTCCCACCTGCACCATCTTGCGCTGGCGTTCTGTACTAGAGCTACACGCCTCTTCCACCAGGCGTCGACAGTCGTCAGTCGCCTCGTCCCTCATTGTTAAGAAGCCAGATGCCTCCTTCAGCTCCGGATACCCAAACAAACCCTGCCGAGAGGCAAATCGTCATGATCCATCACAAGTGTTTAAGGCTCTTCAAGACGTATATTTACAGATGCACAGACTCACACCTCCACCACGTGCATCTTACATTACTGCAAGCAGACATATCAAGGTGAACAGTATCCATTATTATAACAGTATTCTGAAGCCAAGGAAAACAGTTACCTCCATTGCAGACACTGTGCTGACCAGAATGATTGCTTCGCCGGGAACCACTTTTGACACCCTTGCAAAAGTATGACATATCTCATTCCGGCGCTAATGAAATTACAGTCCCAACAGAGTGTTCCACAGAAAGCATGAGCTCTAACACTGTCACCGCCTTTCTCACCTGGTTCTCTTTCCACCAGCCGAGCGCCACTTTGGGCTGTTGTTTGGTGTCGAAGGCGGCGGCCAGTTTGCCCAAGGCTGAGGTGGTGAGGCGGCGGACCGCCGTCCAGCCTACCACGGCCTGCATGGCTCACAGAGACGGAGATGCCGACTCAGCCATCACCAGCTAGCACCATCAGAACAATCTGCCGAGCAAAGACTGAGAGTAATCGGTCACCGAACCTATCGGGTAACGATCAAGTGGTTACCCCCGGGTACATGACCAGCCTCAGTACCGTACTGACCGCGGGTACGGCCCAATCGACTCGTTTTCAGGTGTCTGTCTGGTACGGTTCAGTCACTAGGTCGGACCGAGAGGCAGAACGTCCTGGCAGTCGATCCTGGTCCTGATATTTAGAAGAAGGACTGAGAGGTTAGTCTGTACCATTTGGAAAAGTTATACTGAATCAAAATGCAATTTTGTTTGGATATCAGTAGTTTGACTATATAGTAGTTTTAGAAATGACAGAAAATGAGTTTTATGGGCAGACATTAATGCTTCATCCAAATAAAGCAAACTTTCTACTTATAACGGCACGTTCTGCCCTGCCACATTTATCTGGGCCGCTCGATATTCAGTATGTAATATTTACCCAAGGAACATAAGCAGCTTCAGTACGATTTTTTAACGTACCAAGCATGGAAACAGACTTATTGACTCATGTAACCAGGAGCCTGCCTTCAGAACTATTGGTTACATGACTCGGTAAGTCCGTGCCCATGGCCGGTGCGTATATAGAGCGTACTGAAGCTGCTCATGTAACTGGGGTAACTGTGAGGGCCTTGGAACAGCCCGATCATGTACCCCATGTAACTAAAACGCGTCGGTACGACGGTCCGCGCCACCTCCACCCCTCCACCCAACAATCTGATCTCGCTATAAAAAATCATGTTATGAAACATTCTTCCAATCAGTGACCTTGCTGTTGAATGTGAACCTCAGATTCTGCTCTTACTGCAGTGTCTAAATAAATGAGATTAGGTGACATAGCCTGGACTGGTGACTAGACCTGATACAGCCTGGACTTTAAGTTTGTCAGAAAATGCATACAAGGCCAGGTAACAGGTGCCTGATATAGCTGTGCAGCACAGTACTGTTTCCTAGCAGTTGCGATACCTTCAGGGGCAGATACCTGATCTTGTACACCAATCTGCAGAACATGGAAAGTTTTAAAGACATCTGGTTAGGGCAGCTCTAGTGTGCAAAGTATGGCATTTTCGACGAGATCTCGTTGTGTTACCGCTATTCTTCGGCTCACCTTTTAAGACTGTGTCTGAGAATTGTTCTGCACGATTGCCTGCTTAGAATATTCGTTAACCATGATCATTTCTCTTACAGATATGCTTGTAATGGCAGCGTACATAAGAGCCCGAATGTATAATAGATTCAGTCGCTCACAAGCTTCTGTACTGGGCTATTGAGTGAATTGGGGCTACACCTACTGCCATATTACTGATCAGCATAAACACAGATCATTGGTCTGCCAACAGCCGGGACGAAGTGGGTTTCCTCTAATTCTTTGCTATTTACCTAAGATGTATGAATGTATGTTTCGAACGTTGTTTCCTAACATGCATGTTTGCTCTTTGTGTTCTAATTATGGTTCACGATATTATTGTGATTTCATGCCAGTCATTTGGATGTGTGATTTTCCGTATGAACGAAAGACTGTTTGTGCGGTACTGACCCATCGCATGTGTGTTTTGCTTCAACAGCTTTTACGTGACCACATGACCACAAGATGAAAATACAGAACATTAGATTCCTACCAACCCTAGTGTATTATTAACAGCGGTTATAGTAAAAGTTCTCCGTTTACGATGGCTAACATGTTTATCCTGAAATAGCTGGTAGCCCTTGTGCAATATTTTGACTAACTGTTCCTCATACTAATTGTATGACATTGTAGTGTAGCAACACTGTATTAGTAGTTCCAGGACAAGCCGTCCGCCACTCACATTCTATATCTGGGATAATCCACAAAGATGGAAGAAGATTGTATACAATCAAGTCGAGGAAGGAAGATCAGTATGTCTGAAGCGGGATTGAGCTATCAAATTGATACAAAACAGAAGACCTTCAAGAGGATTCTGAGCAAGTTATCCAAGAGTTCAGACGAGATTCTGACAACTGAAAAGAAGGATTCAGATCCTACAGACGTGAAGCTATCATCTGAGAAGTTGAAAGGATGGCGCCATGATTATGTTACCCTCATCCAGACGAATACTGAACTGCAGAAACTCCTATCTGCGGATAAGCTGGCAGAACATGAAGAATTGCATGCATCGTCTCTAGCCACTCTCAAAAGGGCAAAGATATGCATTGAAGCATTGCTAAATGATATTGAGCCACTTAGTACCATGGCTGGAAGCAACCAGAACATGGACACAGCATCTCAAGTCAGCAAGACATCCAGTCGCGCTTCTTCGAAGTCTGCTAAACAAAACTTGAAGATAGCGCAGATGGAAGATGCTCGACGGCAGGCAGAGCTGGCTGTGAAACTCACTGCTCGAAACAAGAAGAGGGAATTAGAGCGACAGCGCCAAGAGTTGATGTGGAAACAAGAAGATTTGGACCTTGAAACTGAATTAGCCATTCAGAAAGCACAATCTGAAGCTTTGGAGCAGTTTGAGGAGGAAGAAGCAGGATCTACCACTGGTGAGGGAGGTGTCAAGCAACGCTCCAGCATGCTTATGTCTACAAAGCTAGCACCTCAGGTACTAACAGGAACTGTGAAGGCCAAAGACGATCCTCATCAAACATCAGCACCTAGATCTGGCTTGGACGTCCATAGCAGATCTGGAACTCAGCGATTTGATGGACAATCAACTGAATTGGGTGCAGACATACTGGTCAGCTTATCACGCACCCTCACAGAGCAGGCACAGAGGAGTAAGCTCCCAACATTAGAGCCAGAAGTGTTCAGAGGTGATGTAGAGCAGTTCGGGCTGTGGATGAAGTCGTTCGAGAGCTACATTGAGATGCACACTGTCTCACCCGGAGAGAGGCTTCACTTCTTGGCACATTACACAGCAGGAGAAGCACGAAGTGCCATTCAAGGATACCTGCTGTTGGATACAGAGGATGCCTACAATAAAGCAAAACAGAAGCTCGTCAGCCGCTATGGCAGTGAACTAATCACAGCCAACGCATATCGTCAAGGCTAAAAGAATGGCCTGCAGTTAAGGCCGGAGATGGTCGAGCACTGCAACAGTTGGCTGACTATCTGGAGAGTTGTGAAATTGCGTCACATTCAGTCCAAGGTCTGAGAAGTTTGGATGATATGAACGAGAATAATGGCATTCTTCGCAAGCTTCCAAGACACATTGTGGAGCGCTGGCAGCGTCTGGTCGACGCAAGAATGAATGGACAGGAAGATGGGCCCAGGGGCCACTATCCGTCATTTGGAGATTTTGTCAGCTTCTTAAGTAAGGAAGCCAGAATAGCCTGTCAGATGACAAAGACATTTCATTCTGAAGACAAAGCTGCTTGTGCACTCCAGAACTTGGGGAGCAGAACGCCCAAGGGTAAGGCAGGGACATTTCTTTCAACCAGTGCAACGGCGTCAGAGACAAGCAATTCCATGCTGTCATCAGATAACAGTGGAAGAACGAAACAACGAGGAGCGCCGTATTTACAGCCGGATCCTAAGGGCGCACAGAGACCGAGGCTCAAATGTCCTATTTGCTTAGGTCAGCACACAGCGGACCTATGTGATACATTCCAGAAAATGAGCTTAAACGAACGAAAGGACATGGTGAAGGAGAAGGCATTGTGTCGAGGATGCCTTCGATTTGGACACCGTTGGAGAGTTTGTCGCAGGAGGCTTCAGTGCAACACATGTCGACGCTTGCATCCCACACTGCTACATGATGAAGCTCTTGTCCCTAACTTCCCTGAACGCCGCAACCAAGAGCAGCAGACTCCAGGTGAAGAATCTCAGCCAAGGGCTACTAGTCTGCATGCGACAGTGGACAGCAAACAAGCCTGTGGAGATGCATCTTGTTCGCACTCCATGGTGGTACCAGTACTGTTGTCCTACGAACACGCCCCAGAGCATCGGCAGCTCACGTATGCTCTCCTCGATACGCAAAGTGATGCATGTTTTGTGACTGATGAGCTGCAGCAGGAGTTAAAAGCAAGTGGCGAACATGTGCACCTAGAGTTAAGTACTATGTCAGGGAAAAGTGTCATTGAAAGCTGTGCCATTAATGGTTTCATCATCCAGCCCCTTGATGGGAGCTGCACTGAGATCAAGATGCCCGTGACGTATTCAAGAGCAGAAATACCCGCATCAAGACAACTGATTCCGAGACCAGAAACAGCCACCAGATGGCCCCACCTGAGACAGATGGCCAGTGAACTTCATGAGTACTATGAAGATGCCAAGATTGGCCTCTTGATTGGAATGAATTGCCCAAGGGCAGTAAGGCCTAAAGAAGTGGTCTCAGGCGCGGACGATGAACCATGGGCTGTACGAACCGACCTGGGCTGGAGCATCGTTGGAGGAGCAAAAGCCTGTTCAACCGAAGGAGCTGTTTGTCAGTATGTGAGCTTAGGCATGAACAAGACCAGGATGTGTCACTTCGCGTTTCGAGTGCACGCTCAAGTCGTCACTCCATCCCAGTTAGCAGAGGTACTGGATATTGGGATAGAATGTGATCCACTGGACGACAGAAAAAGGTCTCAGGAGGACCATTTGTTCCTCAAGAAGATGAAGGATGGAATTCATCACAAAGACAATGGGCACTTCAGACTACCGCTCCCACTGAAGGATGAAAGAAAAGGTTTTCCCAACAACAGAGATGTAGCGGTCCAACGTCTGCAGTCGCTGAAAAGAAAGCTGACAAGGGACGAAGCGTTCCGTCATGACTATGGAAAGTTTATGAGCGACATGATGAAGAATGGCTATGCGGAGGAGGTGCCTGATGAGGAGGTCAACAGAGAGGATGGTATGTTATGGTATGTGCCACATCATGGTGTCTACCACCCAAGGAAATCGAAGATCAGAGTGGTATTTGATTGCAGCGTGACTTACCAAGGAGAATCCCTGAACAAACGGTTGATGCAGGGACCGGACATGTCGAATGGCCTGACTGCCATCCTTCTCCGCTTCCGCGTGCACCCAGTGGCTATAAGTTGTGATATAGCCGGGATGTTCAACCAAGTCAGTGTAGAAGAAAGCCAGAAGGATCTGTTGAGGTTCTTGTGGTGGAAGAATGGAGACCTAAAAGGCGATCCAAAGGAACATCGGATGACAACGCACCTGTTCGGGGCCACCTCCTCGCCGGCCTGTGTGATGTACGCTTTGAATGAAACAGCAAACCGTTTCGAGAGCCTAGATGGATCAGATGCGGCAAACTTTGTGCGTGACAGCTTCTACATTGACGATGGTCTCACTTCATGCCGTGATGAGGAAACTGCTGGTAAACTGATAGAGGATACCATGCGTCTCTGCGCACGAGGAGGATTTGAGCTCCACAAGATTGTCTCCAATAGTGTTAAGGTGCTGAAAGGTCAGTTACGCGCTGACACCGGTCAAGGTCGGACGTGCCTCGCCGGAGCTCCGTGGTATGGTGTGGGGTTAGCGCCAGGCACCTGGGGGTCTCCCGCAGTGTGACGCAGTACAGAGCGAGTGTACCCACCAGCCCCATGTGAAAAATTAAGCTGTTATTGTACAGCATCAGCTCAACGAGAGGTGGAACTTTTCATACATTTTCAGACGTGACCATTGTGAGGTGAAGTGAAATGTCGGAGTCCGAGAGCGAACGAGACCGAGACCGAGAGTGTGTCTTCACCGATGCAGCGGAGGATACGGACAGCGCGACTGGCCGCAACCGAAAACGGCAATTATCAGTCACGGAGATGGCGAAGAACATCGAAAAGAAAAGGAACACACAAAGGAAATCACCCCGAAAGAACACAGCCAGGTCTGGTGAGTCAAATCCGGTCACCCTAGATGCCATAAAAAGTTTGATTCAAGCTGGAAACAAGGAAGTGATAGCAGCTTTTGAAGTGAAGTTTGCGACTATGCAACGGAAGATTGAGATCCTAGAAGCCGAAAACCATGATAAAAGTTTGATGATCGAGGGCCTCAAAAATGACATCGACTTATGCCAAAAAGAAAATAAAAAGCTCACAGACCAAGTGAAAGCGATAGACATGAACCGGAGGCTGTCATCACTAATCCTAACATGCAACGAGTTCAAAAGAAAATATCCAGGAGAAAACATCACCGCAAAAACCCTTGAGGTGCTGCATCAATACTTTCCTGATATGGAACTCAGCGAATCCGACTTCCAAGTAGTTCACAGACTACAAGGGGACACCAAGGTCATCGCAAAATTCTGCCAGCGTCGGAAGCGAGACGATCTTTACGAGCGTAGATTTGACCTCATGCCAGGGCAGGTGCACGACGGTCGCCGCGCGGGGAGCCAGACGGGTTCTCAGTCCCGCCGACAGATGGCACCACTTTTCCTATCTGAGTCGCTGGTGCCTGAACACCAAAGACTGTACCAGCTGCTGCTCGCAGCGAAACGCTCAGAAAATGGTGCCAAAGTGCGTTCGGTGTTTTCCCGTCGGGGAATTGTGTATTGCCGAAAGGAAGTGGGGGGAGCTAACATCCGAGTTGACTCCGAGCAACAGTTGAAGGAGCTGTTGGGCGGTCGGTTGCCTCCGCTACCAAGCTGGAACAGAGACTGAGTGAGAGGAGGAAAACCAGTGAGGGACAGCAGGTCTGCCTGCGAGGGGCGAGGTTGCTGGCAGCCTTTCTCTGCACGGCCAACTCAGACAGTTCGGTCTGACTCGGCCGGCCGTCTGGGAATTTCAGCGGCATCGCCAGGAGCACTTCTCGCTGCCGGATCGTGGGACCTGCTGGCAGAGTTCATCCTCACTGGAGCAGTTCTTCCGTCTGCCGAGTAATGCCTCTTCGTTTTCGCGGGAGATGGACCTAGGCCACGTCTTCTTGTGGTCCTACACTAGTGGCGATACTACTCGCTAAAATACTGCTACACCGCTCGCCGATCTTCAAAAAACAGGGAAGTGTTAACTGGATTGTAGCTGTCGGTATTGTGAGCGTATTTAATAATTTTGTTATTTCAATTCTTCTTGGTAAACTGACTTTATCTTCTCCTCACACAGGTACATGATATTGGATATGTAAAGCGACTTGTAGAGCATCATGTTCGCAAAAGTAAGAAACAATGTTTGCTGTCATGTTTTTTCTAGCATGTTGTAGAGTGCAAACGGTCACGTAATTCGGAAGAGTCAATCTAATTGCAGTTGTTATCAGCGCTGAGATGATCCCAAGTCGATTTGTCTTTCCTACACTCTCGTTAAGTGTTTTTGCTTATATTCTAGCACCCTTTCCAAGGTTAGATCGGTAGAACAAGCTGTTAGGAAAGGCCAGAGATGGTTACTATCAATATGTCTCCTTGTCATAGAATGCAATCGGAAACGTGATGTACGCGGGAGAAAACCATGTGGTGATGAAATCCCCAGCTGACTGGGTTAGGTCATCGGGTCAATGCGATGACAACGCCCTCTATACCATATGTGTGATTCACCCGTTAGATGGCGTTGTAACTAGACTGGCGTTGTAACAAGTTTGCCAAATAGGTGACTGACTGGAATGATCAATTGGTCATATTACCTAATGCAGTATTTTGTTAACCATGCGTAATTCAGATTCAGTCCAGATTCAGTTTTGTATTGCTGTGATGATTCGCTTCCGTTAATTTCCTGAATCATGTGAGCCACAAACTGTGTGCATTAAGGCCCTCTGGTCTAATCGGCCCCTCGTGTACTTGTATGCCGCACTGCCAGATATGACAATGATTGTTTGTGTCCGCAGATCTCAGAGAGCGGTGTGGCCGGGCTCGCCCGGCGACCTGCTGCAATTTGGCAAATCCCGATATCTTCTACAGAGAACACCTTCCCATCTAAATTTCGACTCCACGCATGGGGGTCGCCGGTCAGCGGGCTCGGCCGCCCGCCCCTGCATGCTGGGTATCTGGGGATGCAGTGTGACTTATGCAGGTATGACCACGAATCTGCGGAATGATCAGTGAATTCGAGGGCTTAACTGCGTTTCATGGTCCAAATGTATTTGCTTAGTATGTTTGGTAAATTGATACTGCGTTACCTGTTGGAGGCTCCCAATACTTCGGGCCGCGATCGAGCTGTTCGATCTTGCGCCGTTGTCTTGCGGCGCGCTAAATTGTGGGGGTGGGGACCAGGGGGAGGGGTTTCTGGCTGTAAGCCGCATTCGGTGCGGGGGAGCAGTGTTTCGATCACTTTCGATATCGTGGATGGGATTTCATTAGGTGTTTGTGCACACCATATAACATGCTTGTTCGTCGATGTGGGGTCTGGATTAGCACCTCTAGTTCCTATACATTTCAGAAGGACATTGCTCAGGGCTACTAAATCATCTTATGTATTCGAACATAACATTGAACTCTCAAACGAATTCATTGAAATAAGACACTTCTTGGTTGCTCCTGAATTGACACTGTACCGTTTAACAAATTGGCTATCCGATAGATGGCGAGTAATCTTGCTAGTTCCTCATTTTTCCGCAAGGTTATGGTCGCTGTTCAACGGTAGCTCAGGAAGAAGAGGAAAACGTTAATTTATCTTAAGTTGTATGTCTGATCTTAAAATCCTAACATTTAATGCTCGTGGCATTCGGTTAGCGTCCAAAAGAAGAGCTTTGTTTCGATTCCTACATTCTCACTTTCCCAAACACATTGCGGTAATTCAGGAAACCCACTCATGTGATCGCGATGTTTATGTTTGGCAGGCTGAATGGGGATCGGATATAATTTTCTCGCATGGAAAGACTACTATTGAGTGCGGAGTCGCCATTCTTATGCCCCGGTCATTGCAAGGAAGCTGTGTGTTTAGTGTTTCACATTGCTCTTATGATGGTAGGCTTATTATCGCGGACTTGAAATTTAGTAAGTTTACGGTGAAATTAGTTGCAGCTTATGCGCCAACTCAGCGACAAAAGAGCCAGCAAAAACAGTTTTTTCGTTTGATCAATGATAAAATCAACAGCATGTCTGAGGCTGAAAAGTCTTACATCATTTTCTGTGGAGACTTAAACACACATTTATCACATCGAGACACCTCAAGGACCGATTTTCGTGTTCCATCCGCAGCCAAAATATTACTCAATTCAATAGAGGAACATAAGCTTATTGATCTCTGGCGTGAGAAAAACCCTGAACTGCGACGCTATTCATGGCGCCGTTTAACACCGCAATTACAGCAATCCAGGCTGGATTACATTATCATAAGCGAATACATTAAAACTCATCATGTTGTAAGCAAGGTTGAGATAAGGCCTGGGATATTAAGCGATCATAGCATAGTAAGTGCTGAATTTAATTTGTTTTCCTCTGATAAAGGTCCAGGGCTTTTTCGATTCCGTAATGAACTGCTTGAAGACACAATCTTTGTAGGATTAGTCAAAACCGAAATAGAGAAAGCAAGACGGGGTCAGGAACTTTACAATAATGTTTCTGATTCTGGTCTTTTATTGGAACTTCTATCTAGTAAAATAAGAGTAGCTAGCATTAAAAGATGGAAAGAAAGAGAAACTGCAAAACGCGAAGAAAATAGTAGGATTTTAAAATCATTAGATAAGATCGAATCCGAAATAGCCACGTGTGGTGATGATTGTTTACTAGAAAGGTATAGACAATTGCAAGTACGTGCTGATGAAATACAAGAAGAAAAAGGTAAACTAGCAATGATTTATTCTGGTGCTAAGTGGCTTGAACAAGGTGAACGCCCCACTCGCTATTTTCTCAACCTGCATAAGCAAAGGAATATGGATAAGAAAATTGAGGTGCTGCAATCGGAAAATGGTGATTTCGTAACTGGTAACAAGGATATTCTAATTATGTGCAAGGAATTCTTTAATAAGATATACGCAACACAGGATAGCTATGATAGAGGTAGTGAATCAGCTTGCGATATGTTTTTGGGAGAATTGGAATGTCTTAAGGTTAGCGCCGAGAACAGAGAATTATGTGATGCTCCCATCACCGGCATCGAATGCAGGTTAGCTCTTGATGGTATGAAAAACAATAAGGCACCGTCGGTTTCAGGCTTCACTAAGGAATTTGTTCGATTCTTTTGGGAAGATTTAGAACAGATCATTGTAAGTTATATTAGAGAAGTGAAAGAAAAAGGACTATTTTTCGTTACTCAAAGGAGGGGTATTATAACGATGATTCCTAAACAGGGCGATCAAAAAATTTTGAAAAACAAACGAGCGATCTGTCTTTTAGATATTATATATAAAATAATTGCAAAAGTTATCGCCAATAGGTTAATGCTAGTAGTGAGGGATTTAGTTGCTTCTGATCAGACAGGTTCAATACGAGGGCGGAATGTTGGAGTAAATTTAAGAATAACTTCTGACACCATAGAATATTGTGACGCCGATAAAATAGGTGGAATTCTTATGGCATTGGATTTCCAGAATGCATTCAATTCTGTCGAGCATAAGTTCATTGAAGATACTCTGAAAAAGTTCGGATTTGGAAGTTATTTTATTGAATGGATTCAGATACTGCATAGGGATATGGAACTCGCTATCATAAACAATGGATTTACTTCCTCATGGTTTAAACCATCACGTGGTCTGCAACAGGGCTGCCCTGCTTCCAGTCTCATATTTTGTTTAGTTGTCGAAATTTTGGCTGTTAAGATTCGTGCATCGCCTAGGGTGAACGGTATAATAATTTCCAATGAGGAAATAAGAATATCACAATATATAGACGATACAACTTTGTTCGTAAAAGACGTTGACTCAGCCAAGAATGCTTTGGAGCTAGTGAAGGGATTCGGAATGTACTCCGGCCTGCAATTAAATCTAAATAAATGCAAATTTATGTGGTTAGGCTCCCAGAAACACTCAGCGGAACGTATTTGTGGACAGGAACCTAATGAGCGAGTTAAGATTTTAGGCGTTACATTTAGTGCCTTGCATGAGTGTAGTGACATTAATATTCAGCCAGTTTTGATTAAGATTCAAAATGTGTTGAACCAGTGGTCCCAGCGAAATCTCACGCTTAAAGGAAAAATAACAATAGCGAAAGCTCTCGTTATTTCTCAGCTAGTCCACATGACCTCCGCAGTAATTTTTCAAAAGAGACATCTGGACACAATCCAAAGTAAAATTATGCGTTTCATTTGGAGGGGGCGTCCGCCAAAAGTTGCTAGAGATGTGCTGTGTCAAGAAGTCAAGAATGGGGGCTTAAATTGTCCAAATGTGATAAATCTTTATAAAGGGCTGCGTTGCTCTTGGATGGGAAGACTATTGAGGAATATGGATATAGGGTTCGCTAAAATTTTTCAGAAAAGGATTCGTGTCAAGTTAGAGCACTTATTGCATATGAATTACAATTTTGCGTGGGTTAAAGACAGAGGAGTAGCTGCGTTTTACAAAGAGATGTTAGGTTGGTTTAGAGAAGCGGTCCCCATCAAAGAACCTACTTGTGGAAAGGAAGTCCGTAAACAAATAATGTGGAATAATGAAGCTATTCGGGTGGAAGGGAAAATTATTTTCAATGCTGCATTGTACGAAAACAGTATATTGTTCCTTGATGCATTCTTTAATCATGAGGGACAAATCTTGGATTATAATTCGTTTAAGGAAAGCAATCACTTGACACGACTGGATCCTCTTGTTTATATGGGCTGGTGCAGGGCCATTCCTGCGATATGGAGACGGCTTGCCGTTGGCAGTGAAGTACTAACCGTTCAGGAGAAGGTACTTGGCTGTGGCATAGAAGTGAAAGGAAAAGTTGTCCCGGTTCAGCGGATTAAAGTTAAATATTTTTCAAATAAATTTCTAAAGGAGATAACCCCCAGAGCGCAAATGAAATGGATAGACGAAGGAGTTGAATACGGAGAAAACTGGTGTAAAGTGTACTTACTTCCATTTAACATCACGAAATCAACAAAGCTTCAAAATTTACAATATAGGATAGTTCATAGGCTTTTTCCCACTCGAAGATTCTTGTGCATACGAAATGTGATAGATGATCCATTCTGTGATAGGTGCGGTAACATAGAGACAATCGAGCATTTCTTTGTAGAGTGTGGAGAGGTTAGAGGATTTTGGGATGATCTAGTTAGAAAAATTAACCCAAAGCTTGCCACAACAAAACAGTTCTCTGGCACTGTTACAAACATTCTCTTTGGATCATTGGAAACATTGAATGTTGTCAATCTTATAGTCTTAACTGCAAAACAGTTCATTGTGAATCAGAGGTTTAAGGATGAAGAAATAAAAATGGGAGTCTTTTCAGCATTTCTGGAAAAAATATTTCAAATGGAACGGTGCATTGCAAAGAAGGATAGAAGAATTGACAGGTTTCACGAGAGATGGCTACCATTCATAAATGAACATTTTGAGCTATACATTTAGTTTGCATAATCTGGACCCACTTCGGCGAGCTGCATACGGTGAAGGAGGTTATCGTGATGTGAAGTGATTTGTGAAGTGTATGAAATCAAAGTGATTGCACATTGTGGGAGGGTAGGGATTGGGAAGGGGGGGGTGAGGGGGGTGAGTTTGGTGTCGAGACGATGTTACGTTGAAGCGACGTGGGGCTACTACCGTGACACGAGCGGCAAGGTGTGAAGGAGAGTTGTTAAATTGTTTTGCAAAGTTTACAGCCGTGTTTTGTGAAATAAATGATTGAGAAAAAAAGGTGCTGAAAGGTCTTCCACCAGAATGCCTGTCAGCTAACCTCCAGAACGTTGACCTAACCAAGTACGAAGGCACCATTGAACATGCACTTGGAATGAAATGGGATGTCAAAAATGATGAGTTCAATTTTGGCTTCCACATGGAGAAGAAACCCTCAACGAGGAGAGGAATTCTGTCGGTCGTCAGTAGCATGTATGATCCGCTGGGACTCATATCGGCATTTACCATGACCGGGAAAATAATCTTGAAGGAGCTGTGCTGTAATGGCAGTACATGGGACGAACCTGTATCAGAAGAGATGGATGAGAGATGGAGAAACTGGAAGGAAGAGGTGCCACGGCTGGTGAACTTGTCAGTTAGAAGGTGCTTCCGGCCGAGGAGCTTCGGTCCGATCAAACTGTACGAGCTACACCACTTTTCGGATGCTAGCTTAGATGGCTACGGCGAGTGTTCGTACATCCGTCTCATCAGTGATGATGGACAGCTCAGCTCGACTTTGGTGATGAGCAAGACCAGGGTGACCCCCAAGCGTGCCGTGACTGTACCCCGTTTGGAATTGATGGCGGCCGTCACGTCGGTAAAAGTCAGCTGTTTTCTGCGACAAGCACTAAAACTATCTAACCTCACAGAATACTTTTGGACAGATAGCCAGGTGGTACTTGGCTATATCCGAAATGAAAGCAAACGGTTTCATGTTTTTGTGTCCAACCGCGTACAGAAGATACGAGAGCATACCACACCAGCTCAGTGGAGGTACATCGAGTCTGACGACAATCCTGCTGACATGGCGTCACGAGGTGTCACAGCATCAGCGCTGATGGGTAACAGGCTGTGGTGGAATGGACCAGAATTTCTGAACAAATCCGAAGATCTCCCGACAGGTAAAAGGGAAACGAACGTGCATGATGACGACCCTGAAGTGAAAAGAGTATCCAGCATGGCGACGTCTGTTGTGACCCAGCCGCCATATGGTAGCCTATCAGACAGAATGTCTTACTTCTCTTCTTGGCACAGAGCAAAGAAGGCTGTTGCACATTGCTTACGATACAAGCATCGCCTTCTAAACACCGTGAGGACTAAATCGTCAAAGGTGTGCGAAGTCAACTTTGTCGACAACAGAAAGTGTCTGACAGTAAATGAAATAAAGCAGGCTGAAAATGTCATCCTTAAATCTGTTCAAATTGACTCATTTACGAACACACTGACTCAAGTTTCGTGCGTGCCTGATGGTGAGAGTGCGACAGGAGAAACTAGATCCATCAGTGTGAGGAGAAACGACTCTTTGTACCGATTAGACCCATTTTTGCGATCGGATGGACTCTTGGGTGTCGGAGGTCGTATGCAGAGAGCTAGCGTTCCAATGGAAGTGGCGCATCCGATCATCCTTCCGAGTAAGGGACATGTTACGGAGCTGATCGTGCGTCATATTCATGAGCTGACAGGACACTCTGGACGGGAAATGACGCTCAGTGAGATCCGCCAGAGAGGCTACTGGGTGATCCGAGGAAGATCAGCTGCGGACCGTCTCATACTCCGATGTACCATGTGCAAGAGGCTGCGAGGAGTTGCTTGCTGTCAGAAGATGTCTGACTTGCCTCCAGAACGGACGGAACCATCAGAGCCTTTTGCTTTCACTGCCGTGGATGTCTTCGGACCCTTTTTCGTGCGTGAGCGCCGCAGTGAACTCAAGCGATGGGGGCTGATGTTCACATGCCTGAATTCTAGGGGAATTCACCTGGAGACCCTGAGTTCATTATCTACTGACTCCTTTCTCAACGCGTACCGGAGATTTGTAAGCCGAAGAGGACCAATACGCCGATTGTATTGCGACAACGGAAGCAACTTTGTTGGAGGGAAGTCACAGCTGGAGGCTGCTCTCTCAGAGACAAGTAAGGGGGAAATCCGCGCTGAACTGCTGAAAGAAAACTGTGACCTAATGGAGTTTCGCATGAACCCACCACATGCTAGCCACATGGGAGGTGTTTGGGAGAGGCAGATTAGATCTGCGAGAGCTGCCCTGTCCACACTCATCGACACTCATGGCCATCAGATGGATGATGAGATTCTGCACACTGTGATGGCGGAAGCCGAGGCTATAGTTAATAGCCGCCCCCTCTCCTATACCTCTATGACTAACACTAACACTGTAGAACCGATTAGTCCAGCTCAGTTGTTAACGTTGAAAAGCAAAGTAGTGCTTCCTCTTCCTGGCACGTTCTGTCAGCAAGATGTCTACGCCCGTCGCCGGTGGAGAAGAGTCCAGTTTCTTGCTAACGCCTTCTGGACTCGATGGCGGAAGGAGTTTTTACCGACGCTTCAAACAAGACAAAAGTGGCTGAAGAAACAGCCAAACCTAAAACGTGGTGATGTCGTGACAGTGATCGATGACGACTTACCTAGATGTCGGTGGCCGCTGGGTCGTATCGTGGAGGCGTACGCCAGTGATGATGGTCTGGTAAGAAAGGTTAAGGTGCGAGTAGGTGAATCGGAGTATGAGCGACCTGTGGTTCGTTTGATCGCTCTGGTGCGAAACGAGGAGGATTCCCCGTCAAGGAGCCTGAAAGATTAGAGCGTACGCCTACTATGATGGCTTAGTGAACCAGAACGCTAATTGTTCATATAGATGGCACCTGTATATGTGCCAAGATTGTCAAGTGTCCAGAAGAAATCTTTTGTTGATCAGGTGTACCGTACTCCAGCTCAAATTATCGGTGATCACTTTGATCACTAACCTGTCTCTTCATGCTGGGAAGATCGTTTCTGTGTGATTTGATGCGTTGTGGGAACGTTATTGCTCTGTTTATATGTGTCTTTGCAAACTGAGGGGGTGAAACTTCGCCGCAGCTTCGTTTCTTTAAACGTGGTTTCTAGGATATTGAGGAAGGAAAATTCTGGTAGAATTTTGGGGAGCCATGTTACCGCTATTCTTCGGCTCACCTTTTAAGACTGTGTCTGAGAATTGTTCTGCACGATTGCCTGCTTAGAATATTCGTTAACCATGATCATTTCTCTTACAGATATGCTTGTAATGGCAGCGTACATAAGAGCCCGAATGTGTAATAGATTCAGTCGCTCACAAGCTTCTGTACTGGGCTATTGAGTGAATTGGGGCTACACCTACTGCCATATTACTGATCAGCATAAACACAGATCATTGGTCTGCCAACAGCCGGGACGAAGTGGGTTTCCTCTAATTCTTTGCTATTTACCTAAGATGTATGAATGTATGTTTCGAACGTTGTTTCCTAACATGCATGTTTGCTCTTTTGTGTTCTAATTATGGTTCACGATATTATTGTGATTTCATGCCAGTCATTTGGATGTGTGATTTTCCGTATGAACGAAAGACTGTTTGTGCGGTACTGACCCATCGCATGTGTGTTTTGCTTCAACAGCTTTTACGTGACCACATGACCACAAGATGAAAATACAGAACATTAGATTCCTACCAACCCTAGTGTATTATTAACAGCGGTTATACGTTGGTGCGATTGCCCTTGGAGACAGGACCGAGTGGTGCGAATTTTATCAACCTGGTGCGAATTTGCGATGTAGTGACACTTAAACTAAACAAATAATGACTGAATGGCTATTAAGACACAGGAGGGGGCCTTATAAAAAGTCCTTAACTAACTGACTAATGATTGAGGTAGCATTGCATTGTAGGGGTAGGAATGGGTGCATTTTTTCCCTGGTATGTGGCAAATTGGTGCGAATTTTTAGAGGCTAGTGGTGCGAGAATTTTAGATGGCTGGTGTGACTCGTCTGGCCTGCTGCCATACTTTGCAGACTGGGGGGCAGCTTAAGGGCAGACATACCAGTGTGCTGGTAGGTCTACATTGCGCACTGCAGTGTGATGCTGCTGATTTCCTTCTTTGGGGCAAGTCAGGAGACCTTGGTCAGAGATTAAAATCTGGGGGTAGGACTAACATGCTGGGGCAGGCACAGGACCCTAAGAAGAAAAACAAAAGAAAATAAAAATAATATCTAGTTAAAATAGGGTCAAAAACAGATGACTCAGAAGTGACATACCTATCCATGTTGTTTGAGAAAGTACAACAAAGGATACCTTACTTTGAAATTTTTTGTTTAAAATTAAGTTGGATGGTATTTCACAGAATGCACAGGTAAAAACTTCTTTAAAACATTAAGGAACTATCTATTTATAAAATGGTTTTAAATCAATATCATCCTTATAAGAATAGATTTTGAAATGTTAAAGACATAGATACCTGCAACATACAATCCAATATTTGCTTGCAAAGCTTGTTTCCAATTCAATGTCTGGGGTATCAAAAAATTCACATTTTAGAGACTACTGCCATCCAACAAGAGAAAAACATAGTGGCAATTTTCAATTATGAGATTTTGGTATCAGTTGATGCAGCAGGATAAGCTGCATCTACCTGTTTCTCAAATAATTTGACAAAATTTGGTCATTGTTTTGAATATATCACCTTTTTCGTATCACTCCTAGGGTCCCCCTCCTGTTAACTGAACCAGAAGCAGCACTCTACTGTAAAATATTCCAAAGATGACATACACTTTTCTTCTGTTGGATAGCAGACTGGCCAGTACTACCTTGTGTCAATATATTTCTCTACTGAACCAATATTTGGTTTGTAACAAATCAAGATTACATTGAAACCATTCAGCAAACCATAGGTTAAAGGCAAATTGTCTGTGTGTGAAGCAGCCCATTTTGCACTGCCCCCTCCCCATGGAACATATCACATCTCACTTTTGCACATATAGCCTCAGAAGCTGACGTGCCCTAAAACCCCATCAGCTCACTTTTGAGATGAGATAATAGGCTTCATGGAGGTTTATTATATCATCTTAGTTTTGTTTTGGTTCACTGTCAATACATACAAATGGCTTCAAATTAGGAATTTAGGTACCTAGATGCATTGAATTAGTTTACCATCTCAAATTATATTTTAATCCATCACGGTCAGAGCATGCTATAAAACAAATCCGGGTGCCTAATAGCATAGCTGCTACCTACCTATGTTCTGTAACAACATAGGTAGATACATGGAATAAGAATGAACACAACCAGAACAAAGGCGTATCAAAACAAGAAGACAGTGACAGTGCATAGAACCAAGGCAATAGTGTAATACATTCATCTATTGCCTAATACAATATCTATATACAACGCAGCACAGCACATACAGCAGCGAATTGCAAAATACAGGGCAGGTCAGGGGCGGACATGAGATACTTCTCTAGAATTCTGGGGGTTTTGAAAGTTCCACTTCTGGTTCTAACAGTTTTTTGGCAGCAAAATTTAACATGTAATTCCAATGGGACGGTTTGCAGGGGTTTGGGGCACGGGCCAGTGGGAAAATATAAGTGGTGCTTAAGGGTATATTTTTTATTTTTGGTATGTAAAATTGATCAGGCTATCTTCTGGGTGCAACTTTTAGTCTCTAAAGCACTTTTATAACAAGGAAAATCCACAATGAACTTCATGCTAATTCCTTCAGAATTCTGTTTCAAACATTTTGATTACCCAATCAAAACACTGCATTCTACCTTATGCTAGCAAAACTAAAGTTATCTTGAACAAAACCCTTCAAAATACTGCCATATCCTCAACGTACTGCCAAATCAGGCAGTCAGCTGGCTGTCATGTCCGAACCGTATCTATAGGAACCGTGGGGCAGGTAACACACAGAGCACACAGCAGAACTCATGCATTATCTTTTTTACCTTCAGTTTTTTACTTCGCAGAGGAAACTCCATCTGCCGGAGAGAGAACTTTACAGGCACCCAGTGATTTAGAGGGTCAATGAGGCCCAGGCCTAAACGGGGTGACGACTGGGTCCTTTCAAGCCAAATGCACACCGAATTTTGGGCCAAAATCGCGACGCGGAGTATAGTCTGACTGATGGTGTGCATTTGGGTGTGGCTTATAACGTCGGCCTTGCGTCCCCGGGGGCCCCAAGACCTGCAGCGGTTGCTACAGGCCCCCAACGGTTCTGGAGCCACACACTCGGGTAGCGCTTGCACGACTGGGGTAGTGTTGAGTTGTGATGAGGTGAGTGATGGGTTTGAGTGTGTTAGTTTGGAATCATCAGAGTAATACTAATTACCTGGAAAACCCGAAGGTAAAAAACCAGGCGCAATCCTAGCCCAGCGTAAAACCTCACGCTTTTGCCAAACTGTGAGAAAACCCCTTGCGCAGTCATGGCCTAAAGTGGCAATGTATAACCTAGTAGAAAAAACTTAAAATCCTCCATAACTCCTCCAGCCTCTAAATACTACGACACGCACATGGTTTGGCGCAAACGCGCAGTGGAGGGGTCCTAATTAGGACTTAACACGCACATTGGCGGGGTCTGAGCCACCTTTGCCTTGACGGGAAGGGGGGACAGTTACCCCTAAGATCTCAAAAACCGTGCTAGGTAGCGAAAAACAGTAAACGGCTTTGGATAGCCCATCCACTTTTCCATCGAAAATATTTCAACATCTTTTTGTCAGGTCACATTTAAGGTCACTAGAGGTCAAAACATGCCGTGATAGGGATAACATGTAAATACAGTTTTTCGGTTATTACATCTCAACAAGTAAAGATAAAGCAAAACGATTTAAACTACATGAATCCTCGCAGCAAGCCAAACCGAATGATATATGATATGATCTTGCTAGGTCAAATCAAAGATTTGACCTGACCTGAGGTCAGGTCAAGTTCAAATTGGGCAAAATGAATGAATCATTAGAACCGCAAAGACGAAGCAAATATAATGCAGTTAAAATAAACGTTCTATTTCTATTCATTACTAAGTTATTCATTTCAAACCATTTCTCATGTATTTCCAATGGAGAGGTCATAGCTCGTACCTGACTTTAGGTCATCGATATCAAAAATACCGGAACATATCTTAGAGAACTCGGTAGGGCCATTATGTGATGAGTTTCAATCGGATAAGTTTACCCTGATCCGACTTATGCTATCTTAAACGTTTTTTGAGGTCGCGTCACCTGAACTGAGATGACCTGACCTTAAAATTTTCACAGAAGTTATAAAAATGATGAGGGAAAAGGTATGCCAAGTACAGCGGCGCTACGCGCCGCCGTTTTCATGTTGTCTCCGAAAAACCTCAGGGGGAGGGGGTAGGTACCCACCCCCATCAATGCGCGTGTTAAGTGTCCCCTGAGATCTAAAATCCAAAATGATTAGAAAAACGCCTGTTTGAGGGTGTGTGGAGGCAGCGGTGATCCATATCATAGCCAAGTTTCAGTGACCTAGGTCTACATCTTCAAGGTCAAAGGAGGTCGTAAATGTGAAATTTGAGCCACGCGAGCACGCGGGAGATATGCTGAGAAGTGCCGTGATTACATAGCCGGCTCTAGGGGAGAAAGGGGGTAGGTGTCCCACCAAACCACACTCGCTACCCCCGAAATGTCCCTCCCCCAGGATGCAAAAATCGTCCCCCACCGATAGGGTTTTTGTCCACGTGACAGGCTTTGCTGGTCAAAAGTGGGTGACGCCCCCTTGTTCGGATGGCGCACCCCTACATCAAACCCGAAAAATGGCATTTGACACCGGGATACCGTGACACTGGGGTACCAATGGCTTGACCCGTGACCTAATTTGTGGGGTGGCCTTGACATATAATCCAGATCGTAATGTTACCAGCCCTTGCCCCGGTGGGGGGCATTTGAACACCCCCTGGATTTCCCGGCGGTACGAAAAAACCGCGGCGTGAAGCGGCGCCGTGCTTGGCACACCTTATCCTTGATCAATTCCGCAACGTTCACCAAAATTTTAAGGTTGGGTCATCTTAGGTCAGGTCACCAGAGCAGGTAGTGACCTCACCTCCACAAATCTTTAAGGTGGCATAAGTACGAAATGGGCGAATTTATCGAATTGAAACTTATACCACATAATGGGCCCGGCCGAGTGCTACAACATATACGCCGGGATTTTTCATGTCGATGACCTAAGGTCAAGTACGGACCACGACCTCTCCATTGGAAATATATGGGAAAAACAAATTGGGTTTTATTTGTGTAGATAAAGCTGATAATACATTAATATTTTCCAAATAAAAGTATCCTGGTCCCTTTCCAGGATAATATTGCAATTTCTGACCTGTGACCTCTGAGAGGTCATCTCAAGCCTTTTAAGCAGTTTCAGACTTAGGTAAATACCTTTGCATGAAATGATGATAAAGCTTTTATTTTTTATACCATTGCATTTGGATTGCTATTGCGAGCCGATTGATATGCATATTGACTATGCTAGGTAAAAAAGTGACCCTGACCTGACCTGAGGTCAGGTTATTTTTGTGTTTTGACCTAGTATAGTCACATTATATATCATTCGATTTGCAATGACGAGAAGAAGCGAATGGTACATACAAAATGATTCTAAATCAACTCTGTCAGATGCTAGAGCCCAAAACTTTGCCCAAAATGCCAACTTCTTTGACTTGTCATGACCTCACTATTGACCTGAGCCACAAAGTGGCTGATGCAGTTTCATCATGAATTTGTATGGGCTATCCAACAGCGTTCGCGTTTCTACATAAAATAAATAATACATACATTTATTTCGGTTATCAAAAGTACAATGACAGTTCGATATCTATCGATTGGCGCAAACGAGCGCTACTCTCCCTACAACATGCGAATTGGCCACGGTCGCACACCTCTTATCTCTATATTCCGCATAGGAGCCGAGTTCGAGGGGGTGTTTGAACCCCCCCACCAGGGCGAAGGAGGCTCGGAGGCCCACCGGGGCGGGTGTTAAGTACGCCCTAGTAGCCCGTCCCTGACATCGAAGGCTGACCCTCCAAATGATAACATCAAGGCTAGCAGAGTGGGTGCTGCGTGAACGCATGAGCGTCACCACCCGTCAAAGGGTGCACGATGAGCCCTCAATCTCCTACCGGTAGGAAACTGCCGACTCCAAATCACACAATACTTCCGTATCTGGCTTATCTTTTCATCCCCGTCATTCGAAAAATAATTATTGTCTCCGATGCGGTTGAAATTGGAAAATTTCCAAAGTGGGCGAGGGACGACAGTACGGTCGTCACCTGGGTTCCTAGGTAGTGAAGACACTGGGTGTATGACAATGTAAGCAAGCATACTCAGTGCATGGACCTAAAAATCAGCTATTTTCCTGATCGATTCACTTCCGTCAACATTCTTGGAAATTTCTAACGTTGATATTTGTATAAGACACAATTGTCCTTCCAACATACGTGGTACAACACACGTGGCATACGTATGCAAACCAACCATAAATAACACCCCACAAGAAATAACGATGAGCAAGTACATAAGGGCACACCTCAATTATCTATCAAAGTTCCAAACAATAGAGCAGGAATCAAATAAACATGGTACCAGGCGAATACTTCACGTGAGAAAACACTAGAAATAATTAAATAAAAATAGTGACAAGAGCATACCTCTCATGAGAAAATAAACATGTACATACCCAGACCATGTTTTACAACCAGAGACAACTACAGGCACAAATACAGGCCCAATACATCACCCTCGTATTCGCATTCCCCCGAAATCAATCTGCCAACCTGATTGTTTTTTGGTATTGAAAGAATTACGACCATCATGATTCCACAGGGGGTTTCAGGGGGAACTGGGGCAGGTACCTCCCGATCGAGCATTCGGCGCCCGCACGCCGCGACCTGGCGCCCACTGATAGGTTAACAATCGAAAACCCTGGCCAGATAGCACCCTCCTCCCCCGATCACAATTCCTGCACCTGCCTACGCACAATCCCACCCATCATTTTAACAACCGGACAGAAAGAGGCGCGGGAGGCTGAGAGCAGACACTGTCAGCGCAGAACAACGCGGTCCCGTGTCGGCCACGGCGGCGGAGTGGACACACTGAACAGTGGTACCGAAACCCCGTCAGTTCGCTCGGAACATCACAACAGGCGAGGTTACAGGTACACGGGTACACACAACCGGCCAGAGCAGCGCGCCGAGTGTCTGCCAAACACTTCACAAATCAGATCATATCTGGAACAGAGGCGCAGCATACACCTACATGCAAAGCATCAACAGAGACCAAGCCATTGTGTCTTTTTGGGGGCGTACTGAGTGATAATTCCGTAAAAGTCAAACGGTCCGCTACCCAGCCTCCCAACTCTCAGCGATCCAGCTGCCAAGCGCACACCTGAGTACCATTGTCGATACCATGCCCAGTCCGCCGCAGTATTGAATTATGCGTTCCCGACGGTCCAACCCAGGCAGTTACCATTCACCTTCTGCAGAAGTGTGTGGGAGACCTTAGAATTTAAAGATGAGGATGAGTTACGTTAATTTCGATTCTAGCCGTAAATGTGTAACGTATTCATATTTCATTTATTTCCATCATGCACGATGAAGCTGTTAAGAGTGAAACATGTAAACCTTGGGATATTACGTAAAGGAATGGTAAATGTAACCACAGTGATTTGGCCCATCTACACAATATCCATGGTGCTACCGTCCCGCACATTGCCAGTGAACGCTCAGACCCCAATCCGGTGGTACCCACAGTCCATAGGCGGATCCAGGGGGGCAAGGGGGGCACGTGCCCCCTCCCCCGATCGACCCTCGGCGCCCCCTGAAAGGTCGATGGCGCCCCCTGAAATGTTGCTTCCCACCCCCCCCAGGATACGAAAGTCGGCGCCCACCGATAGGATTTGGCGCCCACCTGATAGGTTTTGCCGGTCATAAGTGGCGCCCCCTGGTCCGGGTTGCGCCCCCCCCCCGGGAAGGTGCTCCATCCGATCGGCAATCCTGGATCCGCCTATGCCACAGTCAATGCATTTTTCAAACTTCTCGTTCATTGCCTGATCCAATCGCTACTCAAAACTGTACTCAAAATCAGTAAATAAAATAGCACCGACTAGAGTGATATGCGGCACAAGGGTGGGCCAATACGTGATTCTTGTATATATCCTGCAGAAATGCTGAATCACATGCTCTATCGCGCTGGAGAGCCGGTAATCCTCGGACTCATGACGTCAGATTGCAGTTCGTTACACCAACGGAGAACGAAGCTAAAAATTGGCTTCAAATTATTTTTGAAACCAAGATTCACAGCTTCAGCAGCACAGCCGTCAAAACTTTTAATTTTGATTAATTAATACATATCCTGTATGCAAGGACCATTATATATGTGCCTTTAAACCATCAAGTGAACAATCGTTAGAAGGTACGATACAGGAGCTTTGTTCGAAGCGTCCGGGCTCCGTACAAAATTGTAACCTATAATGGCGTAATAGTCGCCGAGCCTTTTGTAAAAGACGTAATATCCCCCCTTCACTGATAAATCGATACACGCGATCCAAAGTAAGCGTCATTGTCTTTTTGGGCTCGTCAAGACACCGATGGAAGGGCCAGTTAGCCTTTCCCTTTTGGAAGGAATTCTGGGAGATCAGATTACACCTCAACCTCTACATGAGTTTTCATCGCACCCACTAAGTTCGAAGTAACAAGAGTTCCTCAGCCAAAGAGCTGTTGCCTCAGGAGTTGCTACCCTCAGCTATTTTTCAGGCGGATGAATAGTCCAACAGATATGTTCTCTGAGCGGCCCACTGAGTGCTGACAGTTCCGCTAGTGCCTGCAGGCTGTCAGTGGTGCGACTGTATGGTGGAGGGCGGCGGTCAGTGGTGCGACTGTATGGTGGAGGTTGCGGCGGTCAGTGGTGCGCCTGTATGGTGGAGGAAGGTGAGAGTAGGTGCAGGGCGGCGGTCAGTGGTGCGCCTGTATGGTGGAGGGGGAGGTCAGTGGTGCGACTGTATGGTGGAGGGCGGCGGTCAGTGGTGAGACTGTATGGTGGAGGGCGGCGGTCAGTGGTGCGCCTGTATGGTGGAGGTAAGTGGTGAGACTGTATGGTGCAGGGCGGCGGTCAGTGGTGCGCCTGTATTGAGTTAAGTGACTGTATGGTCAGGCGGCGTCAGTGTGCGCCTGTATGGTGGAGTCAGTGGTGCGCCTGTGGTGAGGTAAGTGGTGAGACTGTATGGTGCAGGGCGGCGGTCAGTGGTGTGACTGTATGGTGGAGGGCGGCGGTCAGTGCACTGTGGTCGGAAACGCTGTAGTGGGTGGCCACGGGGCCGTTTTTCGGATTTTGGAATTTAGGGGTTTTATGGCTGCCGATGTGAAGAAAATTGTTCAGAGTGTTCTGAATGACCACTATTATCAAGTTAATTTTGTTGAAAGATGCCCTTATTACTCATCAAAGTAAGGCGATGATAAAATCCAGAAGTAAGGCACTCGATGCGTCTGCTACATCCGATTTTTTAAGTTTGAATAATAAACGTCAAAACTGAGTCAGACTAGAAATAATTGACATCAAAATGTTCCTCATAGTGTCAGCTTTAAGATGATTAGCGTTATGTATATATTTGAATTTCAATAAAGGTATATAATCTGCGTTTCAATTACCCCTTTCACAAATCCATCTTACAAACTAGTTGCTGACTTTGAATAGAAAAACAAAAAAGTTACGTTTCTGCCAATTAGCTTTTTTGTGGAAACATAGTTCAAGTAATTCTCCGTCATGGCCGGAAGAGAGCAAAGTGCGTAAATGTGCGCAAAATTGTCCACAGTGTAAATTGTACCGGGCCGCCCGCCGCCCGGAGACGTCCGCCCGCCCGCCACCCGGCGCCTCCGCGGCTCGCCACGGCCCGCCGGCCGCCCGCGAGGTGCGGAGGACGCTTATCAGGTGCTTCTCATGTCCTATTGCTCGCCTTAATGCACATTATCTTCATTGTAAGCTCATAGGTTTTCTTGACTCTACCCAGAATCACCCTTGGTCAAGGTCACCCATGCATAAACCATGCTCATATTGCACATGATTCGACATGCTATGATGAGAGGGGTACACTGATAACTACTGTCTTGATCTTCCTGCCGTCTGAATATATGAAATGAAAGAAACTCATATTACCGGGCGAACATTCAACGTGACCTTTTGTGACTTCTAGGAACATCAATTTTAACGAGAGTAGCCAATGGTAAGCAGCTCACAAACTCATTTCACTCAGGGGTTATTAATGGCAATATGTATTTTGTTTTAGCCCGATTAGACGATTAGTCTGAGAAGAGGCTGGGTATGCCCTTTTGCATGCGGAGAAAGCACACCTGACCAGGTCATTAGGGGTCGGGTTAGGTCAATTCATTTGCATAACACGCGCACTAGAGGGGGACCTCGGAGGCTCCCTCACCTGTTTCCGAGATGGAGTAAGAACAGCTCGCAGAGCCGAAAAACGATATTTGGCTACATTCGAGAGAATTTAACGGCGCATCGATTGGTGACGATATCTAAAAAAAGGCCGAAAATTTTGTAACTTATTGGCTTTCAAAGTGAGGCCTGAATTTTGAGATTGCCACAATCGCGCGGTAGGACCAGTTCGCTTGCATTGGATACCGAGTGGTGACGTCATAACGTCATATAACCGGGATAATATGCCAAGGTCACCTCACAGGAAGGTATAGGTTAAGGTCGAAGGTCACAGGCCAAGGTCATATCAGAATTTTCAAGGTCATTGAACCGGCGCTTCCGGTCAAATAGCGTTACCCGGTCGGAGGTGTATTATTCTATGAAGTCATAGTTAAGGTACCTGAATATAAAGATTAAGGTTAAAGGTCAAGGTTAAAAGTCATTTGTAAGGGTCAATCCTCATTTGCCACCAAACACTGGCAAAAGTGTTAGCCAAAGTGTACATTATCGGTACATCATCATATTGTGAACGCATAGGTCAATGACCTTGGATGACCTTGACCTCAAAATTGTAGCAAAGTTTTTGCGACCTTCCCTCTATGACCCTATTCTGCCTTTAGCTTATGCCCGTCATTTTCCCGCATAATCACGGTATTTCCCAATAGGTCACCAGCATGGCCAATATTTGACGTTTATGACATCGTTTGACCTTGAAGATATTGACCTAGGTCAATTAAAATTGGTCATGATGTAGATCACTATAGCCCCACCCACCCTCCAAACCGAGTTTTTCTGTGTCTTTTAGTTTTCGAGATCTTAGAGCGGGGCCTAGCACGCCCCCCTACAGTGCGCGTTAGTGTCAGACCCCTCTCCAGTGCGGGTGTTGAATTTGCCGTCTGAATACATGAAAGGTCAAGGTCACAGGAATCAACTTAAGTATACATCTCCCATTGCAATTGATATAGCATGATCTGCTGAAAATTTGGGGTGAATCGGTTTGGCCGTTTCAGCGCTGTAGCAACATGAACATGAACAAAAACCTCGGTGGCCATCCGTGAGGCCGTTTCCGACCACTGTGCGGTGGTGCGACTGTATGGTGGAGGGCGGCGGTCAGTGGTGCGACTGTATGGTGGAGGGCGGCGGTCAGTGGTGCGACTGTACGGTGGAGGCAGTGGTGCGACTGTATGGTGGAGGGCGACGGTCAGTGGTGCGACTGTATGGTGGAGGGCGGCGGTCAGTGGTGCGACTGTATGGTGCAGGGCGGCGGTCAGTGGTGCGACTGTATGGTGGAGGGCGGAGGTCAGTGGTGCGACTGTATGGTGGAGGGCGGAGGTCAGTGGTGCGACTGTATGGTGGAGGGCGGCGGTCAGTGGTGCGACTGTATGTTGGAGGGCGGAGGTCAGTGGTGCGACTGTATGGTGGAGGTCAGTGGTGCGACTGTATGGTGGAGGGCGACGGTCAGTGGTGCGACTGTATGGTGGAGGGCGGCGGTCAGTGGTGCGACTGTATGGTGCAGGGCGGCGGTCAGTGGTGCGACTGTATGGTGGAGGTCAGTGGTGCGACTGTATGGTGGAGGGCGGCGGTCAGTGGTGCGACTGTATGGTGGAGGGCGGCGGTCAGTGGTGCGACTGTATGGTGGAGGGCGGAGGTCAGTGGTGCGACTGTATGGTGCAGGGCGGCGGTCAGTGGTGCGACTGTATGGTGGAGGTCAGTGGTGCAACTGTATGGTGGAGGGCGGCGGTCAGTGGTGCGACTGTATGGTGGAGGGCGGAGGTCAGTGGTGCGACTGTATGGTGGAGGGCGACGGTCAGTGGTGCGACTGTTTGGTGGAGGGCGGCGGTCAGTGGTGCGACTGTATGGTGGAGGGCGGAGGTTAGTGGTGCGACTGTATGGTGCAGGGCGGCGGTCAGTGGTGCGACTGTATGGTGCAGGGCGGCGGTCAGTGGTGCGACTGTATGGTGGAGGGCGGAGGTCAGTGGTGCGACTGTATGGTGGAGGGCGGAGGTCAGTGGTGCGACTGTATGGTGGAGGGCGGCGGTCAGTGGTGCGACTGTATGTTGGAGGGCGGCGGTCAGTGGTGCGACTGTATGGTGGAGGTCAGTGGTGAGACTGTATGGTGGAGGGCGGCGGTCAGTGGTGCGACTGTATGGTGGAGGGCGGCGGCAGTGTGGCCGGACTTGGCTCCAGCTGAGTGAGCTCCCCAGCCGGCTTCAGCACGATGGACCGCGACCCGTCCGGCAGCAGCACCGTGTCCGTGCTGTACACCCCCTGCGGCAGCGTGAACTCGGTCAGGTCCTCCTCGGCTACCGAGTACACCCGCAGCAGTGCCGATTCGTCGGCCAGGTAGGCGGACTGGTCGGCGTCGCCGCCGTCGGCTTCCACACACTGCTGCGGCGGCGCGGTGGCGGCGTCGCCGGCCGGGTCCGAACTGGAGTCCGCCGCCGGCACGCGCTCTATCAGCCGGGTGCGCGGCCGCACGTTGTGGACCACGGTCAGGTGGCGCCGCAGGTGGGACATCCGCTTATAGGAGTGGCCGCAGAAACACTCGTAGGGCCGCGTGTCCGAGTGAATGCGCATGTGTCGGTTCAGCGAGCTGCTGGTTTTGAAGGACTTCTGGCACTCGCTGCAGGTGTGAGCCTTCTCCGTGGAGTGGACGTACAGCTTGTGGTCCTTGAGCGTGCTGAGGGTGTGGAAGGCGGCGGCGCACTGGTCGCACACGAAGCGGCGCACCAGCTGGCGGTGCGCCTCCACGTGGCGGCGCAGGTTGGTGGCGCTGTGGTTGGTGTAGTCGCAGTGGGGGCAGCGGCCGGCGGCGCCCTCGCCGTGCGCCCGCGCCAGGTGCTGCCGCAGCAGGCGGCCGCCGGAGAAGCCGGCGCCGCACTGGTGGCAGATCAGGTGCGGCGGCCGCGCGCAGGCGGCCCGCTTCAGGTGGGCTTGCAGCGCCGGCACGGAGGGGAGCTTCGCCTCACAGCGCCAGCACTGCTGCAGGCCTGCCGCGGCGGGTAGTCAACGTCAGGTGACTGGGCAAACACGCCACCCCTCCCGCAACAACCAGCACCTTTCATCGTTACCTGTTCTATCTGACTTCATCAGTAAAGGGTTGTTTCGGCCGTTTCTGACTTGCCAACCATAAACACATATACCTAAAGTGTTAACTGCAGAAAATATGTCCCGCACATTTTACCAAGGCCTGGTGCGCGACAGGGAAACAGACCAATCCCTGTTGGAGATAGGGCAAACTTGGATAGCGATTGAGTCATTAATTACATATTAATACAGCCGTTCGGCCATGCGCAGCCAGCACACACACATACTTATCAAAGTTCAAACGCTGGATTCAATGAGTCATTGTTCGCCAGAACTGATATACACAGCGATTTGTTCGCCCATACCTACCCTTGTCCCTGGGATCAGAGGTAATGACAACAGAGCCTTGCGCAGGCCTTTTTCGAGAAGCCGAGTCCCACCCCGCCCTCACCCTCCGGGTGGCTGCTGAGGTGCACGGCGAGCTGCTCCCCGGAGCTGAACGTCTCGGGGCAGAGCTCGCAGCGGACCGGCGCCGCCGCGCCGTGCTGCTCAGCCCTGTGCTCGGCCAGCTCTGCAGCTGACGCCAGCGGTCGGCTGCACTGCTGGCAGGTGTACCGCTCGTGCAGCTGCCGGCGGCGGCGACCGTGTTACAGGTCGGACCGCACGCACACAGCGGCCGCTGCGACTACAACCCACGTCAGGCAAGAACTCGCCATCACACGACAACCAGCTCCCCAAAATAGCTCCTGCTAAAACAAACGCACGGTTGTACATTCCTTCGCAGAACTTTTCTTCAAGTAATAGAAATATACCTAACTGTTTCATACTATGTACACATTACATTTTCACAATGAATCCCTTTCCACACAAAGCCCGCGATTATTCCGTGACAGACGGCTACAAAGACACAGAACCATGATCATTTTCAAAGACTTCCCACCCTTTTGACCCAGTGTTGTGGCGGCCGCGGCGCCGGTTTGTGGAAGTGCGCTTCACTAAAACAGTTGTTCGCGACCATGAGAGGCGGCAGCGGTCAAAAGATGGTGGCGGGAGAGGGATGTCAGTGAAATATAGACTCCTCGCTGAGCTTTAACGTCTGCGGAATTCCCAAAACGCTGCGCTCACATATTTAGCGAAACTTTGAATTTTCATGTAAACTAATCGGAAGCTTTTATGATGATACCGGCCGTACCGGCCTCGCTTTCGGGGCGGCTGCCTGCTGCTGCCCGCGACACTGAGCCGCCGGCGCGGCGGGTTGCGGCTGCCGGCGACACCTACCCGCTGGTGCTGCAGGTACTGCTGGCGGCGGCGGAAGCGGCGGCCGCAGGCGGAGCAGCTGTAGGGCTCTCGGCCGTGCTCCTGGCTGAGGTGCTGCTCCAGCTCCGAGCTGGGCACCGTCAGCTGGCAGCGCGGACACACCGCGTCCTCAGCCGTCTTGTGCACCTGGGCATTGTGGCAGTGTACACCTGTCATCTCTACCCGGCAGAGAAGGTGAGGGCAGCGTGGAGGAGAAAAAGAGAAGACAAACACACTGGGCAGGAGGGAGGGAGGGTCCAAAAAACAACGCAAAATAACATCACGAAACGTAGCTGAAGTTCACAAGAAAAAAGCGTCGGACCCAACAGAAAAGTCCTAGCCTATATTTTTGGCTCACTCCCTACTACAAAAGCAGGAACAGGGTGCCGATGCCAAGGTTAAGCCCCTTCCAAGAACACCCCGTACGTGGTCCACAACATGACGACCCCATCAACACGCCAGCTGCGGGGGTTACGTGCCAGGCAGAGCGGTCCACAACGCAGAGGCGCGCACTGTGGCAGCGGCTAATGAGGGAGCATCTTGCACCAGAACTATTTTCCTACACATAACCTGTCAACATAGCATGAAAAAGGCAAAGTGTTCCGGTTTTTTAAGCATCTATTGGCGTAGAACGGGGGCAAGCTACACAAAACGAGCATAATATCCGGGTCTGTTATACTTGCAAAATATTCTCCCAAGTTTGGGAAATGATAAAACAAAAATCTGTGCCTCAAGTGAAAAGAACAAGTGCCAAGAGGTGCGGTGTAACACAAACCTTGGTGTGCATGAGCCAAGAGCGTTTCTTCATGAAGCGTTTGGGGCACTTGTCGCAGGAGAACCACTTCTCGCACTCCCTGATGCCGTGCTGCTGGCGCAGGTGCTTGACCAGCGCCTTCCTGCTGGAGAGTCTCTCTCCGCAGCGGCCACAGGCGTTGAGCGCGTGGCCGGCCAGGTGGCGCCGGTAGGGCAGCTCCATGTGGAACCGACTGCCACACTCGGGGCACACCAGCGCGCTCACACCTGGCAACCAGCCAGCCGACGGGTCAGGCCCTGCACAGCCGGCTCACTGCTGCTCGGCGGCTTGATTGAACCAAGGCTAAACAGAACTGGTACCATAGTCCAATGGCATAGTTCAACAGGATTTTCCTAGATATACGCAGAAAACTAGCTGACCACCGCCTTCATAAAGAAATAAGAAATAGACAAGTATGCAGCACCGAATAGTTTTCATACTGTCACACAAAATAAACAACTCGATCGCGATTTCGAATCGTAGAACGCATCTACAACTGATATAAAGTTGTACTCATTATCATGTTTAGGTTAGAGGCTGTCAGTGAATACCCCGAAAGCAGACGCGTTCGTGGCGTGGGAGCCCTACTTTACAGGCAGGTGCGTTTGAAACATTGGCCCCCTTACCTTGGAAGCAGGTGCGTTTGTGGTAGAGGAGGTCCTACCTTGGAAGCAGATGCATTTGTGGTAGAGGAGGTCCTACCTTGAAAGCAGGTGCATTTGTGGTAGAGGAGGTCCTATCTTGGAAGCAGGTGCGTTTGTGGTAGAGGAGGTCCTACCTTGGAAGCAGGTGCGTTTGTGGTAGAGGAGGCCTTACCTTGGAAGCAGGTGCGTTTGTGGTAGAGAAGGTCCTACCTTGGAAGCAGGTGCATTTGTGGTAGAGGAGGTCCTACCTTGGAAGCAGGTGCGTTTGTGGTAGGGGCAGCCTTACCTTGGAAGCAGGTGCGTTTGTGGTAGAGGAAGCCCTACCTTGGAAGCAGGTGCGTTTGTGGTAGGGGAAGTCCTACCTTGGAAGCAGGTGCGTTTGTGGTAGAGGAGGTCCTACCTTGGAAGCAGGTGCGTTTGTGGTAGAGGAAGTAGGCGTGCGTGGCCAGCTGCTGGCGGCAGGCGCGGCAGCTGACGGCGCCCAGCTCGTGCTCCCATTTGACGTGCATCACCAGCGCCTTCCTGTGCCGACACTGCCGGCCGCACTCCGGCACCGGGCAGCGGAACTCGCACCGGCCGCGCCTCTTCCCGGCGGCCGCCGCCTCCTCAACCTACCGACAACATGGGCCGTCAGTGACACCTGCACCACACAACCGCCTGCTCCCCACCCTACTAACTATACCATCCTTCCCACCCTACCAACTGCTCTGCTCCCCGCACTTCTCCAAGGACCCAACATGACAGCTGGGGCATTCCAGGACAGATCGACCAAGGCTTGACACCACCATGTCTAGAAAAATCTGAAACTTTGTCTCCGGGGTAGTTTGGGCCAGAAACACGCCTGTGAGAATCTTAGCCCCTCCGACCAACGGTGACCGAGTTATAGCCGAGGCACTTTCGGGAGGTCACGTTGTAGACTCATCTTGATGCTCATAACTCAACAACGCATCACCTGATTAACAAGTTTTGTATATCATTGAACTCGTCTTGAATTATAGTTTATTTTGAAAAAGAAAATGTCAAATTTTGAAAATTTTTGACTTTTAATTTGTTTGACCTTTTCCTTTTGACCTAGCTTGACCTTTTCCCAGTTGAAATTGCCCTTTTAGACACCTCAAAAATGTTTCTTCATAAAATATCTTTGATAGCAAAAAAAAATGCGTTCTTGCTATAAGTTCCGAATATTTAGCACCTAAGGTAGGTATGTACACGGTTTTTGACCATTGCGGTAGTACAGCCTTATGTTTAACGCCGCAAATATAGCGATTGCTTTTGTAATCGGTCGCTGGAAATCATACTCCATTGTCTTTACGAAATTTTAATCGTACAAGTATCCGAATTTATGACATTTAACACGCGCCCACCCGAGGGGGTGGGCAACCGGCCTCCTCAGGTTTCCACAGGTAGTAAAAAACACCTTCGCGCAGCGCCACCGTACTTCATGTACCTCTAACTCGAAATTTTTGCAGCTTCTGGCAAAATTTTAGGTCTGGGTCATACCAGGTCAGACCACCAACCCAGGTCAAGAGACCTAACCTCAAACTTTGGGAGGTCATAAATCATATCAAATTTAGCCTATCGTGGTTAGAATCGCATTACATAGTAAGATCACCTAGCAAGATAATTTTTCGTAGCAGGATTTCTATATCGATAACCGGGAGCAGGGCAAAGGTCATGATCTTTCCATCATAAATGCATGGGGCGATTGGTAAATTTTGATAACTTGCGAGAATTGAGAATTGTCGAGAATTGCGATGGAGGTTGTATTTTTACATTGTCGTGTCTGACTTGCCACTGCAGTTTGATTAATATTCTTTTTACCATACAGACCTAAGCCTGGCTCTAGGTCAAAGCAGGTTAATTTTGACATTTGACTAGGCAATATTATAAGATACATAATCCGTTTGGGCTCAACAAGAGTGTTCCAATGGTGCTGAACTTTTCTTTCTACGGCTCTTCTCTGTCACCTATTATGCCACAAAATTTAGGTTTCCACTTAGTTCCCGTAAGAAATACTGTGACCTTGAGCAGCCTCAAAGGCGACACGACCAAACGATTGTATGTAACATATTCGGTAATGATTAAAACTGGCTATTTAGCGGCATCACTCCCAGTGCACTGTGTCATTATTTATCTGGGATTCTCGGATCCGTGTCAGCTATGAAATGATCACCTTGTAAAAATATCATGAGGCAACCTGTTCAAGCGACCAAGTCGAATGCGTTACAATTTCAGGACATTTTGTCGAATATATGAGCAGATTCAAATTACTTTTTGGGAATGAAAGCCTTTCAGACACGTTTGTTTACATTGCATGAATCCTCTCAAACATATGCTGTGCTGCACTGGATCAGCTTGCATCGATACTATTTTCCATCTCCGGGAACGATGTAATTGTGTGAGTTAGTGGTGCTCATAGGATAAGTTATACTTGTTTCAATTATTGATAAGGTCTCGACATCTTTGTAAATTTTCGTTTAAGGCTGAAAGGTTCATTATTAATAAGTTCATTTGCCCTCGCCTCCCTCGAAACAAGGAATCCCTTTTTATCACTTTTAATGGCTGCAGTTTTTCTGTTTATAAATATCGCCCAAGTTGTTGCCAGTTCAGTTTTTTTATACATTTTGTACAAGTTGTTCTCAGTTCGATTGTTGGAGTCGGGGTCTCACTAAAGTCATCAATGGACTTGTCACGGAGACCCCGACCCCACCATCCGAACGAGCAACTCCCACAACGAAGGGTTGATTTTAGAAACCAACGTTTAACGTCCCACACAGCACAGGGACGGCCGCCCCGCTCAGGTCACCCTCTCACCAGTCAGTTGCCAGCCGACCTGTACGTCGGGTAAGCTATTGAGCGCCGGAGCGTCTCAGCGGAACCGATCCCAAGCCTGGACATGCACTGCCACTGCATGCTTCTGAGCAGCGGGCCGGAGCCCAACGCTCTACCAACTGAGCTACCGGGGCGGCAAGGAGGCGGTTTTAGGAGTAGGTGTCTCACTAGTCATAAAGGGACTTTTACGGAGACCCTGACCCCACCACCCAAACGAGCAACTCCCACGATAAAGTGTTAATCAAGGAAACAAAGTTGAAAGTTCCACAAGGCATAACGACGACCGTCTACCTCAGGTCACCCCCTCACCACTGAGTTGCCTGCTGGCCTTCAGCATTTACGGTACCTACCACCTCCCAGTTGACCTAAATTATTTTTCCAGAAGTTGCAAAATGTTGTGTTAGAGGTAGATGGAGTACGGTGGCGCTGCGCGAAGGTATTTTTTACTACCTGTAGAGACCTGAGGAGGCCGGTTGCCCACCCCCCGGGTGGGCGCATGTTAATTGTCATAAATTCGGATACTTGTACGATTAAAATTTCGTAAAGACAATGGAGTATGATTTCCAGCGACCGATTACAAAAGCACTCGCTATATTTGCGGCGTTAAACATAAGGCTGTACTACCGCAATGGTCAAAAACCGTGTACATACCTACCTTAGGTGCTAAATATTCGGAACTTATAGCAAGAACGCATTTTTTTATTTTTGCTATCGAAATATATTTTATGAAGAAACATTTTTGAGGTGTCTAAAAGGGCAATTTCAACTGGGAAAAGGTCAAGCTAGGTCAAAAAGGAAAAGGTCAAACAAATTAAAAGTCAAAAATTTTCAAATTTTAACATTTTCTTTTTTCAAAATAAACTATAATTCAAGACGAGTTCAATGATATACAAAACTTGTTAATCAGGTGATGCGTTGTTGAGTTATGAAGCATCAAACATGACCCTACAATGTGACCTCCCGAAAATGCCTCGGGCTATAACTCGGTCACCGTTGGTCGGAGGGGGCTAAGATTCTCACAGGCGTGTTTCTGGCCCAAAACTACCCCCGGAGACAAAGTTTCAGATTTTTTCTAGACATGGTGGTGTCAAATTGAAATATTTTTGGTCGTTTTGTCCTGGAATGCCCCAGCTGCTGCAGCCGGGGGCTGGGGTGGACGCACCAGTGGCGAGTGCTGAGCAGGGGTCGGGCAGGGGGCTGGGGTGGACGGCGGCGGAGGCTCCGGCTCGGTGGCGACGCTCCACGGCAGCTCGGCGTCGCCGTCAGCCGCCGGCCCAGGCTCTCCTGGACACGCGGCTATCTCCAGCACACTGACAAACACACCACAGGCTGTTGGGGCCCAAATGCAATGTGACACTTTTACAACGGGGTTTGATTGAGAGCAATGGCGGGGATGCTCGAGTCCACTTGCCCCCCTCCCCAGAAATGAAATCCTGGATCTGCCACTAGCTGTGTCAGTGATCAAGCTTTTTATTATGCAAACAATTAAACAATATATCAATATTTTTCGGTGCGATTAACGATGGAGAAAAAGTGCGGTTTCCTAATTTTCAGACCTATTTCGTCGATAGACAGTTTCTTTATATTTCCGAAACCGTGGTACATTCCAAACAAACCCTAACCACCCACAAGCCCAACAGTTTGGGTAAAGTTTGTCAGCACAATCGGCCCCCACCCCGGCACACAACATTCCCTTTGACGGCGCTCACCTACCAGGCCCAGGACGCTGCCAATTAAACGTGCAGAGCCGTGAACAGCAATAAACGAGCGCTCCCAGATCCCAGCCAAACTCAATGAAAAGGCAACAGACACGGCCACGACAAAAAAGCGTGCTAAACTAAACACATCTTAAAACCACAACGAATGGTTATACCAGTGTTGACGCTACAACACGCAGCAGCCGGAAATGAGCACTAACCATCTGCAGCAGTGTCTCCCACCTGGGCTCCACCGGTGCCGGCAGACACTCGGGCTGGTCCTGCTGCTCCGGAGCAGAGCACGTCAACAGCGGCGCCAGCGACTGGTGCAGCAGCTGGGCAGCTGCCGGCTGCTCCCCCAGCGGCAGCTGCTGGTACGATACCACCACCTCCGACAGCTGCTCACGGGGAATAGTGTCAGGGGCTGCTACCCCAGCGGCAGCTGCTGGTGAGTCACTACCACCTCCGATAGCTGCTCACGGGGAATAGTGTCAGCAGGGCTGCTCCCCCCAGCGGCAGCTGCTGGTGGGTCATGAACATGTCTAATAACGCCTCACAAAGAACGTCTCACTAGGATTTAGCTTATCAGCTGGGATATAGCCAGACATTAGTACCATATCAGTCGTACACACATTAATGGGATATTTCTAATTCTGACGTATCATACACAGTTTGCACGCACTCTTAGGCATCCAGATCTTCGGAAATTATCACGCCAAGATTACAAAACTATATTTGCCATTAACATATATAATATTTCTTATCACATCCTCACATTGCCCATCTGTTTTGAAATCAAACAGCTCAATTAGTACTATAACTCGTTACGCACAGACGGCGAACACCGGAAGCCTCCCCTGTTTTTTTCGAAAAAGGGCACCTTCAGGTCACCAATACCACACTTCACAAATATGCTAATGCACATCTTCCTTTTAAGTCTCCCAAATCACCAAGGCGCATGTTTGTTTCGCGTACGGGAGGCTGCATGACGGAGGAAGCCTCTGTATGACATAGACGGCGGGACACTGTTGTACAGTGCCTGTCTTATGCTTCGTTTGTTGGGGCAATAAACCGGTACGTTACTGCATTTGAGGCCACCACCGGGCACTTCTCGAGCTTCCGCTTTGGTGTTCTTTCAGCCCTATTAAACCCCTATGAAACGTTTTTTTTGCTGATGAAGTGATATTGTGAATTGGAAACGAGCAATTAAGATGGAATTCAGGAGCAGATTTCCAAATTAAAAGTAAAATTCCTGCCAAAAACTTCACAAAGCATGGATAGATCAGGCAGAGGCAGACATTTTAAGTTTTAGTGGCCTGTTGGGTTTTCTGAAAAGGGACCAAACGTTCCCATTTTTGGGAGGGAGCTTTCCCGTTTTTGGAAGGAGAGCTCCCAAATTTTTGATTCTTGCAAGCATTAATGGCTACACGGCGATCTTTTCAAAACACTGACCACAGATTCTGCCGCTGTTAAAGATATCACAAAACACCAATCTCCTATGAGAACGAATAAATACGTCAAGCGGAAAAGACGGCACATCTCCAGACATCTTACCTGTTTTTGGAAATACCCCAAGTCTGTTGGATTACAGACATCACCTTCCATTGCTTGATTTCTAGATGTCCAGATAGATATAAGATTTAAGTGTACCTCTAAAAGTTTTCAAAGTCTGGAAATGATAGACAAATGTGACACAAGTTGCTCCATGCATAGCAGGGATAGATACAGAAGTAAGCCGCAAGAGATATGTCGTTGTTGTTCAATTGCATATACATAATTTGATTGGGTAATGTATAACGTACAATGTGCTGGTATCTTGATGAACACATATTTAGCCCTGATTAGAAAACCTAAAACCTAATCAAAACCTAACGTTCAAATAATAAACTTAAAATGTGAATGTGAATGCGATATTGGCTGTATGATTGGCACCGGATTCGTTTCCCGATAGGGTAAATTCTGCTCAATCAGTGTGGCTACTTTGGACACCTAACACCATCTCTATGCTGTGGCATATTACCAAGTCCCAATATGCCATTGCTTGGCCACGATCTCGATTGAGGTGTGCGGAGTACGAATTGCCATGTGCACTGTGTTAAAAATGAGTGACTGAGTATGAGGTTTGCTGCCGCTGGAGTCCTGGGTTGCATGTAAATACGTTGATTGCTGCTGAACGAGGCTGGATGCCATCTGATTGACTGTGTAGCGATACGCTGCCTATACTTTCCCCAGCTTCTTAAGTTGGGCTTCTATTGAGACGTTGTCCGGAGGTCTACTGTTTAAGTGCGCCCCCAGAGTCACCATCGGAGTGCGTGGCCGGAGATAGGGCCTCCCTCTACTACGGCCGACTGTCTTTGCCGTGGCGCCGGACGGTTCTTTCTGCCATGAATTTACTGACTCGATGGCGGATGCCACCTGGAAACTGCCCGATCTGGGAGGAAACTCCCGCAGCAATGCGGGGGAGCAGAGAGAGCAGGGTAACGCGGGGAGGTTATTGGACCTCCTCGCTTCTTCAGCGGCACCGGGCGAACCTGTGGGGCTATTAATGCGCCGCTGCACCCGTCGCGGTCCCCAGGCTGTGCACTGGGTGACGGGTATTCGGCTGGAGGCGCCACCCCGACCTATTGACTGCCCTGAGGGGACACTGCTGCGGTGCAGGGCAGTCAAGAGCCGGCCGGCCCACTGACTGCGGCAGGACGGCACGGCGTGGCGGTGTGGAGCCCGCAGGTGCCACTGGCCGAGTCGGCTCTGTCCGGGTGGAGTGACGGCAGCGAGATTGGCCCTTTTGGCAGCCTTACTGCACCCATCTTTGACCTTGATGAATAAATTGTATTTTTTACTCAATCCGCCCGCCCTTTCAGCACCGACCTTCTGCAGCTGACTTGGGCGTCTCCCATAGGCGGATCCAGGGGGGCAAGGGGGGCACGTGCCCCCCGATCGACCCTCGGCGCCCCCTGAAAGGTCGATGGCGCCCCCTGAAATGTCACTTCCCACCACCCCCCCAGGATACAAAAGTCGGCGCCCACCGACAGGATTTAGCGCCCGCCTGATAGGTTTTGCCGGTCATAAGTGGCGCCCCCTGGCCGGAGCCCCCCGGGAAGGTGCCCCCGATCAGCAATCCTGGATCCGCCTATGACGTCTCCCTCTCGTTATTGTGAGGGCATTGGATATTTTCCATGTACATAGGTGAGCGCGGCAGCAATGGCTGGAGCGCAAACACAATTGAGGGTATCAGGCAAAATAGGGGAGTTTGCCCTCACGAGACTCTGGCAAGTCGACCTGTACCCTATACCTTGATGCTTATTTAAAACAAAGGATACCAAATGCCACAAGCATGTTCGTTATCATTGTCATTCATATTTATTGGGTACTAGACCATGATACTGACCCTCACACACACTGTCTTGAATGTTTAGACCTTATGGGCTATTGGCATCATGGATAGGTGCTCAGCGAACTTACCGTACCTTACCTTACCAAAAATTTCGGATTTTGAGGGCCACTATGTCCCGCTGGCCCCGAGTCACCCACGAGCTCACATAGAGGGCATCACAACATGGTCTTGCCCGGGAAAAGGAGCCCGAGGGTGGCAAAGAGGCGTACCTCTTAGCTGAGAGGATAGGTAGGATGTATCACTCTAGCTCCGGAACATGGTACATTGAGGTGGCCCAATGTATGTCCAGTTGAGATTTGATGTTCAGAGATGAAGCAATCACAACCGACATTGGCAAGTTATTCCAGTCACTAACCGTCCTGATACCAAAGAAGTTACGCTTAGCTCTGAAGACTGCACTTGGCTTTACCATCTTTCAGGGGTGACCCCGAGTACGGCTTTGGGTGTCGAGTGTAAAGAACACACCATAATCCTGATCGATTCCTCTGTGCCAGACTTTTTGATGACTCAAATTTTCTTGAGTCGACTCAACTCTGACTCACAGCTAAATGGCTGACCCTGATTCTGACTCGACTCACTGAGTTGAAAATGGTGAGCCGACTCGACTCAGGCCAAATTCAGAAGTGAGCCGACTCGACTCAGGCCAAATTCAGAAGTGAGCCGACTCGATTCCGACTCAAATCAGCATTGAATCAGAGTCAATTCCGACTCAGAATAGTGGCAAAATATGCATATAAAAATACTCTTTTTCATAAAATTTGTCCAAGTTATACCCAGTTCGGCTGTTGGAGTCAGAGTCTCATTAAAGTCATCGAGGGACTTGTCACAGAGACCCCGACCCCACCACCCGAATGAGCAACTCCCACAATGAAGGGTTGATTTAGAAGTCAAAGTTTAACGTCCCACAAAGCACAGGGACGGCCGCCCCGCTCAGGTCACCCTCTAATCAGTCAGTTGCCAGCCGACCTGTACGTCGGGTAAACTATTGAGCGCCGGAGCGTCTCAGGGGAACCGATCCCAAGCCTGAACATGCACTGCCACTGCATGCTTCTGAGCAGCGAGCCGGAGCCCAACGCTCTACCAACTGAGCTACCGGGGCGGCATTTCCTTCAATAGTATGCAAAATCCAGTATATTTATTCATGGTGTTAATCTAACTGCACATTTCCTTTAATAATATGCCAATTTCAATGCATTAATTCATGACAAAAATTATTCCTCCATAGGAATGAAGAAAGCTGCTAATCGCGAACAGGTGAGTATGAGGAAGGGCCTGATGGCTTTGCATTTTAAAGGCATGTCCTTCATGAAGTCATAATTGAAGCAATAAGCGACGCTTCAACTGCAAAAACTAGGAATCAATATTTGAACATATGATATTTTGAGAGGCAATCCCTGCCCCAGAACAATCTGAACAATCTCGTGACAAACTAAATAAAAAATACTACAATGTGCACTGCCCCTACCCAACACCTCACCAAAACCAAAAACTGATGAATACTCGCCTTGTCCTCCCCCGAAAATGCTGTAGTAAAGGGTGTGACTTTTCTGCGGATTATAATTGCGGAGAAAAATGTTTTTCGCAACCAGACCACCTAAAGGCTTGCGGGTTTCACTAAAAGAATTTCAATTTTCTGTTCAGTGAGATTCCAAAATATCATCCCTCTACGTCCAGTAACAGCAACGTTATAACGTAAAACGTTAAATAACTCGTGAATTTGCAGCGGAGAGAAGCTGCGGAGAAAAATGCTCTCGGTAACCAGAGCGCCTAGCGACTCGCGGTTTTCTTTATAATATTCATTGCCACCAGAATTGCAAGATTCCAGAATCTCATGAACCTAGTAGCGACTCGCGGTTTTCTTTATAATATTCCTTGCCACCAGAATTGCAAGATTCCAGAATCTCATGAACCTAGATCCCTTAGGAACAAAGTTATAACCTATAACGTAAAACGTCTTGCGGAGAGAAACGTTCTCAGAAACCAGACCAGATATCGACTTGCGGTTTTCACCAGCGTCATCGGCGTCATCACAAACGTAAGATTCCAGATTTTCGTGGTGCTAAACCAAGTAGCTGCAACGTTATAGGGTCAAACGTAACACATTGTCGTATTTTGGCGGGACTCCGCCAAACGACGCTGCGAAGAGAAATGCTCTCCGCAACCAAAGCACCTAGCGACTTGCGGTTTTCACTAAAATAATTCTTGGCATTGAAAATGAAGGATTCCAGAATTTCATTATCGTAGTTCCCTTAGGTGCAACGTTATAACGTAAAACGTCTTGCGGAGAGAAACGTTCTCGGTAACCAGACCAGATATCGACTTGTGGTTTTCACCAGCGTCATCGGCGTCATCACAAACGTAAGATTCCAGACTTTCGAGATGCTCAACCCGGTAGCAGCAACGTTATAGGGTCAAACGTAACAAAACTTTCGTCAAACTAACAAAACGTCTTTTCTGCGGAGAAAAATGCTCTCCGCAACCAGAGCACCTAGCGACTTGCGGTTTTCACTAAAATAATCCTTGGCATTGAAAAAAAGGATTCCAGAATTTCATGATCTTAGTCCACTTAGGTGCAACGTTATAACCTAAAATGTCTTGCGGAGAGAAACGTTCTCGGAAACCAGACCATATATCGACTTGTGGTTTTCACCAGCGTCATCGGCGTCATCACAAACGTAAGATTCCAGACTTTCGTGATGCTCAACCCGGTAGCAGCAACGTTATAGGGTCAAACGTAACACAACGTCTTTTCTGCGGAGAAAAGTGCTCTCCGCAACCAGAGCACCTAGCGAAGTTCAGTTCTCACTAAACTAATCCTTGGTATTGAAAATGAAGGATTCCAGAATTTCATGATCGTAGTCCCCTTAGGTGCAACGTTATAACGTAAAACGTCTTGCGGAGAGAAACGTTCTCGGAAACCAGACCAGATATCGACATGTGGTTTTCACCAGCATCATCAGCGTCATCACAAACGTAAGATTCCAGACTTTCGTAATGCTCAACCCGGTACCAGCAACATTATAGGGTCAAACGTAACAAAACGTCTTTTCTGCAGAGAAAATGATCTCTGCAACCAGGGCACCTAGCGACTTGCAGTTTTCACTAAAGTAATCCTTGGCATTGAAAATGAAGGATTCCAGAATTTCATGATCGTAGTCCCCTTGGGTGCAACGTTATATTGTAAAACGTCTTGTGGAGAGAAACGTTCTCGGCAGGGGTCTAAAAAACACTGATCTGCTGATGCCATTAGCGACCACCAAAAGCCAATTTCTAAGGACTTCTGAGACCAATTTCTTAATTGAACAAGACAGAAAATCGAGGAAACATTACCACAATTGGCGATAGTTACCTACAAATACAACTCCCCAAGTAAAAGTGTGGTTTTAACCTATTTGGTAACGGTATTCCCTTTTTGGTACTTTGCAGTGTGCACCCCAAGTACCTGACTCTGGTACATTCTTGCGCTGGCTGGTAGCTGTTCTTTATCCCTGTGAATATTTGTCTAGTCTCCCAAAAAGTCGCCGGTATCAGAATAAGGCCTACCATTGGGAGATTCGAAAAATACTTGCGATGACATCACTGATACCATCTGCGGCGACTCTGAAGCCATCCGACCTTCATCAGTGCTGGACTGAGACCATCCCATGTTAACGCAATGGGCTCTAAAAAAGTTTGTCAGCGCTGATGGATGGTCTCACTTGGCCTCACTTCCCGCGGAGCATATGATACTAGAATCAGTAGGTCTTCTGTGATTGGAGCATTTACTTCTCAGATGACATTCTTTAATACTGCCCTTATCGATGGCAAGATACCCAAAACACAAACGGATCGGGTGGAACTGTGGAACCCTGCCAGCCAGCCCTCAACCACGAATCAGAAGATGCCTTCATTGTGATGTCACACTGTCGATCGAACTTCCATTCACCCCTAGGATCGCATGTTTAAGCTCGCTTATTTCTAAGGTCTCCTACCGCTACAGCATGACCATAGGGGAGTCAATGATTTTTATCGGAACCTCACGTTCATTTTCTTTCCACAATTGGACCTCACTTGAGGATAATGGCCCAATTATTTCCTTTACCATGAATGTATTCCCAGTGCTATACACTGTGACGTCACACTGGCAACAGCTTATACCTAATGGACCAGAGGTGGGACTTTTGAGTCCCGCGGTCCCGGCTTAGCCGGGACCAGGTTTGGTCCCGGCAGAACTAAAGCCGGGACCAAAGGCTAGATGCCGGGACTGTGCCGGGACCAGAGCCAGTCTGGATAAAGTAAAATTCATGATAATGGTTTCCACATTTCATCTAAAACTAAGATAAGAGATAAAATATAACTGTAGCTTTCCAGTACATCATTGCCTCCTTGATGCAATATTCCAACTTTATAAGATGAGAAAAGTATCAATTCAACTAGATGAAAGAGAAAAAATAATATTGCACACACACACAGCACAGAATACAGCTCTCATTAAGTTTCATTCCTTGGAAACAACATTTTCCGATGTAATTCCCATTCCTTCACTTTATTATAAAGCAACTCAGTGACAAAACCAAAATAAAACCCAAAAACGGTGGTTACTGGGGTCAAAATCACTTTGAATTGAAGAAAAAGACGTTTTTTGCATATAGATACTGGAAGGGATAAAAACAAAAGCTTGATTGAAAAGAGAATTCTGGAATTGGCGATTGGAAATGGCCGTCCCTACCAACCCCACTGTTTCAATTGCCTTCGCTCTCTAAAAAAATACTCAACAGTGTTTCAAATTACCTACGTCTGTGCGTTATGTCGTGAATAAAATGTAAATGGCTTCAATTTCTTCAACAACATCCAACCACCGCACCACACTCCGTTGTCGTAAACAACAACAAGAAGGGGACATGCTACTACACTGCCGACTCCAACTGCCAAAAGTCAAAATCTGAACCATTGTAGCAACTGCTTAGCTTTTCAGTATGACAATAGCTTACTACCTTTTCTACAAATTTGTATCTTTTAGTGAGGTTTCGTTCACTAGAAACTGTTTTATTGGACTTTTTGTTACCCGGAAATAGGGTCGGTTACTGCCAGAACTAGGTGCCAAAACTCAACTCATGAAAGAATGTAACAATCGCTTAGAAAAGCTTTGTGCCGAGCTAAAAATGGTAATTCTTAAAATTTGTACCTTTTCACGATGTTCCTTTCGAAGACAACTGTAAAATTATCTATTAAAAACGTCACTACTTTATTACAGCAGAATATTTTCTGTTGCTCTTGGTGTTCATGCCCGGAACCGAAGGCTGCATACCAGATCAGAAATAACCCAACATTCTTCACCATATCCCAAGATATAAATAATTCCCCATACCAGGAGCAGGGGCGTACTTAAAACGTTGTAAACACAACAGAGAACGACAGTGCATAGGCGGATTCAGGATTTCCGAAGAGGGGGGGCACCATCTGGAACAGTGGGCACCACTTCTGACCGGCAAAACCTATCAGGTGAGCACAAAATCTTATTGGTGGGTGCTGATTTTCGCAACCGGAGCGGGGATGGAAAGCTACATTTCAGGGGGCGACCATAGACCTTGCAGGGGGTGCCGAGGGCTGATCGGGGGAGGGCGCGGGACCTCTGCCCCCTGGATTCACCTGTGCAACACAGGCGCAGAGGTGCAGAAAGTATACTGGCTGTCACAAACTCAATGCGACGTATGCCTCCTCTGTCACACAAAGCTGGAAATGATAACTTTATACTTGAATACTATTTCCAATATGCTGAATGTCATCTACCTGTCTCTTACTTTTGCAACGGACAAGGTTCAAGCACCAAGCCATTACCGCATGAAAGTAGTAAACTGTGTTTTCATTTTTAGATCATGTTTATGTTTTGGAAGAAAAATTTCCAATTATGGATCATTGTTTTCAGTGCTGGGATCATAACTATTATTGGCAACACTGACTGCAGTTTCCCCCCAATGACATGCATTTCCCCTTTTGAAGAAGTTTCCATTTTTGGAAGGAGTGTTTCCAATTATGGTACATTTCCCCATGATTAAATGTGGCAATTATCATGAAAATTATTATTGGGAACTAATCTATAAATGGGAGCGTACACCTACACACAATTGGGAGCCCTGATCACAGCTTCCCCTCCCACCCCCCCCACTGAACTTCCATCTCACATATCAACAAAAGGAACAAAAATGTCAATGTCAACATAGGATTTGGATCTACCTAAAATGTGTTGGTAAAGTGGACCTTAGGTAGCATTTTTATAGCCAGATCAAATGCTTAAAATTTTCCCCCAACACCTGATTATCACCTGCCTGGTCGTTCCTTCTTGTAGTAAAAACTCTGAGGCAGCTACCCTGCATAGATGTAAAATTATGTCTATTGGCCTAATAGGTACAGAGGTATTGGAAGTCTCATACCAAAGAAAGATCCAGTGTTTAAGTCAAAATCCTGCTTTAACTCCAGGCAGTTCAGGTCCTGTGTGTTGCTTACTACCACTGGTAGTAAGCAACACACCCCCAACCAGCGTTTTTCAAAGTCTCTTTCTTTCTGAGATTTTCTGTGATTTTCTGAGATGAGAAGGGGCCTAGTGCACTAACGTGCACTAGGCCCCCTCTAGTGCACGTTAGTGCCAGGCCCCTATCCAGTGTGTGTTTTAACACTTTGTGGAGGACTGCATTGGCACACATTTGCTATCTGTACAATATTGACATGATAATTTGATCATGAAACCTCACCTGAATTACTGTTGTTGCCAGTATGCTGCTGGCGCCAACTCTCCCAACTTCCTCCAGCTCCAAATCTAACTAACCAATCTTGATCTAGGGCACAAATAAGGTAAGGCACAAGCAAGCTAAGGAATGAAAAACCAAGTTTGATGTGTGAAAGTGCATCAGAATCAAAGCAGCCTACATTCATCTTAGATTAGCCATGGGCAGCACTATTTATTCCAGCTAGTTTTAGCCTGCACTTATCTCAGATATACCTAATAAATATGCTTTCAACAGAAGTAGCTTCCCACTTGTTCAAATTTTTTTGGCAGGGTCTACATCACACAAACATTGCGAACTTGTGTTGTCGCTGTTGCGTAGTTTAGGTAGAATTGCTGCCCAGCTATGTTTATTTCTTTCACTCATTTAGTACTTTTCCTAGTAGCTTTTAGGCGTACTGGATACTAAATTCAAAGAAATAGGGACCGCTAAATCGAAGATACTCAAACTTTAAATATTATTTAACCTGACAAAATGGACAGAAAAGTACTTGATAACGTATCTGCGTTATCTTTAATGCCTTAAATATGCCCACAATCATGTATTTCTCGAAAAAATTGACTGTCACATTTCGGGCATCTAGGCGGCAACTTTCTGGCAACTACTAACAATCGGCACCATTGGGCTGCATGTTAAAATCTGGCAACTGTGACAGCGGTTTCCGGGTTTTCTGCAGCGGGGGTCTCTCGTTTTAGTAGAAACTGAACAGAGTACCAATATTGTATCACTGATGGTACGCTGTGCAATTGAAGGACAGAGTTGCTAAATTAAAATATTCGCTACACGCTTCATTCTGTATTTCGAAAATGTGTGGTTTGATTTTGAACCATACTGTCACGATCGCTATTTTGTCACACTTATGCACCTCAACTATCATAAATGTGTCACAAACTCCAGTAGCCGAGTTGGCAAGTTTCTGCACCTCTGCACAGGCGTGCTAAGACTGCTGGAAAGGGGTGCAATTGGAAAAGGCGTTCAAAAGAGACTGCTGGCAACGAGATGTATTCTACAGAGGCGTGCTCGAAGGTTAGGAAAAGGGTACAGTTGGCAAAGGAGTGTCCAGGAGACTGTTAATAGGAGCATATAATGCAGACAGGCGTGCTCAGAGTGCTAAAAGAGATATAGAGTACAAAAAGCGATCTTAGAGTGTTGGAAAAGAGTGCATTGTACAGAGGTGGTCTCAGACTGTTAGGAAGGGGTTGCAAGTGGATAATAATAATTATTGGGGCTTATCGACGCACCAACCCCCAGGGTCATATGGCGTCGCCAACTCTTTCCCTGTTGGAAGGGTTTCTCGGGAGCCAGCTTGCTCCTTGTTCAGGGAAGCCGCCGGGCCTTGAACCCGGGTCGGCTGCGTGGAAGCCAGCTACGCTGACCACTCCACTACGGCGCCCCCGGGTTGCAAGTGGAAAAGGCGTCTCCAGAAGACTGCTGGTGGGGGATGATTTATTCAGAGGCGTGTTCAGAATGCTGGGAAGAGGTGCAATTGGCAAAGGCGTGTCCAGATCAGTGCCGTAGCCAGAGGAGTCGTTGGAGACCACGGACCCCCTTTGGGCAGATCTTGTGCACTGGAAAACACGAGCATTGAACTCGAGGGCCCCTGAGCTTGGTCGCACGGGACTCCCGACCTTAGTCTCAGAGGGCCCCCGGGCTTGATCTCAGGGGCCCCGGAGCTTAGTGTACGACTGCCCTCCGAGATCAATCTCGGGGACCCCCGAGCTTATTGTCAGGCTGCCCTTCAAACTTGATCTCGGGGACCCCGAGCTTGGTCTCAATGGCCCTTGGTTGGTCTCGGGGGAGTTCCCCGAGTCTGGTCTCAGGGGTACTCCGGTATCGAGGGCTCCCAAGTATCGAACATTGACCTTGGGGCTAACTGAGCTTGGTCTCAGGGGCCCTGAGTTGGTCTCAGGTGCCCTCCGAGCTTTCTTTCAGGAAACCCCCGAGCTTGGTCTCAGTGGACCCCCAAAACTTAGTCTCAGAGGACCCCCAAGCTCGGTGTTAGTGGCCTGAGCTTGGTCTCAGTGGGCTCCACGAGCGTGGTCTCAGGGGCACCTCGATCATCGGTATCAAGGGCTCCGGATTATCGAACATTGATATGAGCGTGGTCTCAGGGGCCCTGAGTGGGTCTCAGGCGCCTGAACATGGTCCCAGGGGCCCCAATTGGGCCCCTGGGATCTTAGTCTTAAGATCTTAAGAAGGTCCGTGGGACCAATCTTAAGATTGGTCCCACAGGCCTTTTGATCTTGGTCTCACAGTCTTTCGGTCTTGGTCTCAGGGAGCCCCCGAGCATGGTCTCAGGGCCCCCAAGCTTGGTGTCAGGGGACCCCGAACTTAGCTGCAGGGGACCCCCGAGCTTGGTCTCAGAGGATCCCCAAACTTAGTCTCAGAGGACCCCCAAGCTTGGTCTTAGCGGCCTGAGCTTGATCTCAGTGGGCTCCACGAGCTTGGTCTCAGGGGGCCCCGAGTTGGTCTCAGGGACCCCGAGCTTGGTCTCTGGGGGCCCAAGCTTGGTCCCACGGACCTTTTCTTCTTTTTCCCACTAGCCTTTCGATCTTGGTCTCACGGGCATTTCGATCTGGGTCTCAGGGGCCACGAGCGTGGGGTCAGGGGTCCCTCGAGCTTGGTCTCAGGGGCCCCAAGCTTGGTCTCAGGTGCCCCCCCCGAGCTTTGTTTCAGTAAACCCCCGAACTTGGTCCCAGGGGACCACCGAGCTTGGTTTCAGTGGCCCGAACTTGGCCTCAGGGGCTCCCCGAGCTTGGTGTCAGGGGTCCCTCGATCATCGCTATCGAGGGCTCCGGATTATCAAACATTGATATCGGGGGCACCTGAGCCTGGTCTCAGGGGGTCCTGAGTTGGTCTCAGGGGCCCCGAGCTTGGTACCACGGGCCTTTTGATCTTGGTCCAATGGGCCTTTCGATCTTGGTCTCACGGGTCTTTTGGTCTTGGTCTCATGGGCTCCCGAGCCTGGTCTCAGGGGGCCCAGAGCTTGGTCTCAGGGCCCCCAAGCTTGGTGTCAGGGGACCCCGAACTTAGTTGCAGGGGACCCCCGAGCATGGTCTCAAAGGATCCCCAAACTTAGTCTCAGAGGACCCCAAGCTTGGTCTTAGTGGCCTGAGCCTGGTCTCAGTGGGCTCCGCGAGCTTGGTCTCAGGGGCACCTCGATCATCGGTATCAAGGGCTCCGGATTATCGAGCATTGATCTCGGGGGTTCTAACCTTGGTCTCAGGGGGCCCTGAGTTGTTCTCAGGGGCCCCGACATGGTCTCAGGGCCCCAAACTTGGTTCCACGGGCCTTTAGATATTGGTCTCAAGGATCTTTCGGTCTTGGTTTCAGGGGGAATCTGAGCTTGGTCTCAGGGGCCCACGAGCCTGGTCTCAGGCACCCCGGGTTAGTCTTAGGCGCCCTAACTTGGTCTCAGTGGCCCCAAGATTGGTCCCACGGGCCTTTTGATCTTGGTCTCACGGCATTTCGGTCTTGGTATCAGGGGTTACCCGAGCTTGGTCTCAGGCCCCCTCGAGCTTGGTCTCAGGGGGCCCCTGAGCTTGGTCTTAGGGGCCCCGAATTGGTTTCAGGGGCCCGAGCTTGGTCTCAGGGCCCCAAACTTGGTCCCATGGGCCTTTTGATCTTGGTCCCACGAGCTTTTCGATCTTGGCCCCACGAGCCTTTCGATCTTGGTCTCACGGTCCTTTCGATCTTGGTCTCAGGGGCTCCGAGCTTGGTCTCAGAGGACACCCAGGCTTGGTCTCAGTGTGCTCCACGAGCATGGTCTCAGGGGCCCTTGATCATCGATATCAAGGGCTCCGGATTATCGAACATTGATCTCGGGGAACCTGACCTTGGTATCAGGGGGTCCTGAGTTGGTCTCAGGGGCCCCGAGCTTGGTCCCACGGGCCTTTTGATCTTGGTCCAATGGGCCTTTCGATCTTGGTCTCACGGGTCTTTTGGTCTTGGTCTCATGGGCTCCCGAGCCTGGTCTCAGGGGGCCCAGAGCTTGGTCTCAGGGCCCCCCCTCGAGCCTGGTCTCAGGGGGCCCCTGAGCTTGGTCTCAGGGGTCCCGAATTGGTTTCAGTGGCCCGAGCTTGGTCTCAGGGCCCCAAACTTGGTCCCACGGGCCTTTTAATCTTGGTCCCACGAGCCTTTCCATCTTGGTCCCACGAGCCTTTCGATCTTGGTCTCACGGTCCCTTCGATCTTGGTCTCAGGGGCTCCGAGCTTGGTCTCAGAGGACCCCCAGGCTTGGTCTCAGTGTGCTCCACGAGCATGGTCTCAGGGGCCCTTGATCATCGATATCAAGGGCTCCGGAGCATCGAACATTGATCTCGGGGGCCCTGACCTTGGTCTCAGGGGGTCCTGAGTTGGTCTCAGGGGCCCCGAGCTTGGTCCCACGGGCCTTTTGATCTTGGTCCAATGGGCCTTTCGATCTTGATCTCGCGGGCCTTTTGGTCTTGGTCTCATGGGCTCCCGAGCCTGGTCTCAGGGGGGCCCAGAGCTTGGTCTCAGGGCTCCCCTCGAGCTTGGTCTCAGGGGGCCCCTGAGCTTGGTCTCGGGGATTCCGAGCTGGTCCCAGGGGCCGAGATTGACCTCGGGGCCCCAAACCTGGTCCACGGGCCTTTTGATTCTGGTCCCATGGGCCTTTTGGTATTGGTCTCATGGGCCTTTTTGTCTTGGTCTCATGGGCTCCCGAGCCTGGTCTCAGAGGGCCCTGAGCTTGGTCTCAGGGGCCCTCTGAGATTCATCTCAGGGGTTCCCCGAACATGGTGTCAGGGATCCTCCGAACTCGGTTTCAGGGCCCTTCCCCCGGGCTTTGTCTCAGGGGCCCCGAGCTTGGTCCCCCGAGCATCGGTAGCGATGGCACTGGAGTGCCGAACATTGATCTCAAGGGGGGGGCAATGTTGATATCGGAGTGCCCCCAACTATCTATATCGATGGCCTCACGAGTGAGGCACGCGCATTGGCCTCACATAATGTTGTGTTTGGTCTCAGAAGCCCCCAGGCTTCAGGGGCCCCCAAGCATCGGTATCGAGGGGCTCCAGAGTACAGAGCATCAGTCTCGAGGGGCTCCAAATATTTATCTGGGGAGCACGTCCATGAAGTTAGCGACGGATTCGCATTCAGATTCAGCGACGGATTCGCCCGAAATGGCGTCTCCTGCGATTTCACTCAAATTCACATCATAGGCTCCCCGTGCCCTCAGCAACTCACCCCTAAAGTAATTTTCCGTCACATTCACCCGTTCACCCGCTAGAGGTGAAAAAGTGAAATTGACCCGAAACGGTGTCATTAGCGTCGGATTCAGCGACGGATTCGCCCGAAATGGCGTCTCCTGCGATTTTGCTCAAATTCACACCATAGGCTCCCCGTGCCCTCAGCAACTCACCCCTAAAGTGATTTTCCGTCACACTCTCCCGTTCACCCGCTAGAGGGGAAAAGGTGAAATTGACCCAAAATGGTGTCTCCTGCAATTTCGCTCAAATTCACACCATAGGCTCCCCTTGCCCTCAGCAACTTACAGCTAAAGTGATTTTCCGTCACACTCAACCGTTCACCCGCTAGAGGTGAAAAAGTGAAATTCACCCAAAGTGGCGTCTCCTCCGATTTCGCTCAAATTCACACCATAGGCTCCCCGTGCCCTCAGCAACTCACTCCTAAAGTGATTGTCCGTCACATTTACCTGTTCACCCGCTAGAGGTGAAAAAGTGAAATTCAAGCGAACCGGCGTCTCCTCCGATTTCGCTCAAATTCACACCATAGGCTTCCCGTGCCCTCAGGACTCACCCGTAAAGTGATTTTCCGTCACATTCACCCGTTCACCGGCTAGAGGTGAAAAAGTGAAATTCACCCGAAACGGCGTCTCCTCCGATTTCGCTCAAATTCACACCATACGCTCCCCGTGCCCTCAGGAACTCACAGCTAAAGTGATATTCCGTCACATTCACCCGTTCACCCGCACGCGTTCACCAAATGGCAAAAACAAGGAGTCCTGACTATTTTTTGTTCTAGCATATTGCACGGACGGCCAAAGGAATATTTCAAAACCAATGTTTTTCATTAGGCCAGAAGCCCAGGCTGGAATCCGCTTCTAACGAGCCAATAGACACTGGCACAGCTGAGTGTGACGGAAAATCACTTTAGGGGTGAGTTTTTGAGGGCACGGTGAGCCAATGGTGTGAATTTGAGCGAAATCGGAGGAGACACCGTTTCGGGTGAATTTTGCTTTTTCACCTCTAGCGGGTGAACGGGTGAGTGTGTCGGAAAATCACTTTAGGGGTGAGTTTCTGAGGGCACGGGGAGCCAATGGTGTGAATTTGAGCGAAATCGGAGGAGACGCCGTTTCGGGTGAATTTCACTTTTTCACCTCTAGCGGGTGAACGGATGAATGTGACGGAAAATCAATTTAGGTGTGAGTTTCTGAGGGCACGGGGAGCCTATGGTGTGAATTTGAGCGAAATCGGAGGAGACGCCGTTTTGGGTAAATTTCGCTTTTTCACCTCTAGCGGGTGAATGGGTGAGTGTGACAGAAAATCACTTTAGCTGTGAGTTGCTAAGGGCAGGGGGAGCCTATGGCGTGAATTTGAGCGAAATCGCAGGAGACGCCGTTTCGGGCGAATCCGTCGCTGAATCCGGAATGCGAATCCGTCGCTAACTTCATGGACGTTTGGGGAGCCCCGAACATCGGTGTCGAGTTACTTCTGAGGTAAGCGCGAGCATGACCCCAAGAGTGTCCCCGAGCCTAATCTAAGTGGGACCCTGAGCTTGGTCTTAGGAGCCCCCGTGCATTACTATCAAGGGCCTCAGTAGTATTGGTCTCGGTCGGGGGGGTGGGGGCAAGCAATGATTTCAGGGGCATTCAAATGTTGATCCCGGAGGGCCCTCGAATGTATGGATGCAGTGACATAGCCAAGGGGGTCCTAGGAGTCTGCAGACCCCCCTTGGGCTAATTTGAGCCACTGCAAATGATTCTCTGATCACTGTGCCCCCAGAGTCAGTCTCAGGGGACCCTGAAGATTCGTTCTCAGGGCGTCTCGAGTCGGCTTTAGGGCCCCCGCCCTGAGAGTCGGTCTCAAGGTCCCCGAAAGTAGATTTCAGGGGGCCCCTGAGAGTTGGTCTCAGGGGGCCTGAGTGTCGGTCTCAATGGGCCCTGAGAGTCGGTATCAGTGGGGACCGAGCTAGTCCCAGAGGCCCCAGAGAATGGTTCTCAAGGCCCGCGAAAGTCTATTTCAGCGAGTCCCCTGAGAGTCAGTCTCTGAGAACTTCAAAAATCGGTCAAGGGGACCCCGAGAGTCAGTTTTAGGGGACTTCTGAGATTTGGTCTCTGGGGTCCCTCCCCACGAGTGTCGGTCTCAGGGGGGCCCATAGTCTCACGGGCGTCTCTCTCAGGAGTAAATATTTACTTTCAGGTGGCCCCGAGATTAATCTGAGGGTCCGAGAGATAGTCCCACTTGATGCGCAGAGTGCTCGTCTCAGGGGCCCCCAGGGACAATACTGGAAGCCCTTGAGACTTATAGTCAGGCTGTGCCCCCATTTTTGTATAAGGGGCCCCGAGAGCAAATCTCAGGGAGCACCCAAAGTTAGTCTCAGATTGCTTCCGAGAGTCAGTCTCAGCGACATCCGGAAGTTAGTCTTGGGGTTCAGGAACCTCTGAGACCAGGCCCGTGGAGCCCCTGAGACCAAACTCGGGGGCTCTGAGACCAAGCTCGGGGAACCCCTGATACCAAGACCGAAAGGCCGTGAGACCAAGATCGAAAAGCCCGTGGGACCAAGATCAAAAGTTCCCGGGGCACCAAGTTTGAAGCCCCTGAGACCAAGCTCGGGGCCCCTGAGACCAAGCTCAGGGGCTCCCAAAATCAATGTTCGATAATCCGGAGACTTTGATGCCGATAATTGAGGTGCCCCTGCGACCATGCTCGTGGAGCACACTGAGGCCAAGCTCAGGCCACTGAGACCAAGCTTGGGGGTCCTCTGAGACCAAGCTCGCGGGTCCCCCTGAGACCAAACTCGGGGGCCCTGGGACCAAGCTCGGGGAACCCCTGATACCAAGACCGAAATACCGTGAGACCAAGATCGAAAAGCCCGTGGGACCAAGATCAAAAGTGCCCGGGGCACCACGTTTGAAGCCCCTGAGACCAAGCTCGGGGCCCCTGAGACCAAGCTCAGGGGCTCCCGATATCAATATTCCATAATCCGGAGACCTTGATACCGATGATTGAGGTGCCCTTGAGACCTTGCTCGTGGAGCACACTGAGACCAAGCTCAGGCCACTGAGACCAAGCTTGGGGGTCCTCTGAGACCAAGCTCGCAGGCCCCCTGAGACCAAGATCGAAAGGCCCGTGAGACCAGGATCGAAAGGCCCGTGGGACCAAGATCAAAAGGACCGTGGGACCAGGTTTGGGGCCCTGAGACCAAGCTCGGGCCCCTGAGACCAACCGGAGCCCCTGTGACCAAGCTCAGGGGCCCCCTGAGACCAAGCTCGAAGGGGGCCCTGAGACCAAGCTCTGGACCCCCTTGAGATCAAGCTCAGGATCCCATGAGACCAAGACCAAAAGGCCCGTGAGACCAAGATCGAAAGGCCCATGGGACCAAGATCAAAAGGCCCGTGGGACCAATCTTGAGGCCACTGGGACCAAGTTCAGGCCCCTGAGACCAACTCAGGGCCCCTGAGACCAAGGTCAGGGCCCTCGAGATCAATATTCGATAATCCGGAGCCCTTGATATCGATGATCAAGGGCCCCTGAGACCATGCTCGTGGAGCACACTGAGACCAAGCTTGGGGATCCTCTGAGACCAAGCTCGGGCCCCCTGAGACCAGGATCCAAAGACCCGCGAGACCAAGATTGAAAGGATCGTGGGACCAAGTTTGGGGCCCTGAGACCAAGCTCAGGCCCCTTAGACCAACTCGGGCCCCTGAGACCAAGCTCGGGAGCCCATGAGACCCAGATCGAAAGGCCCGTGAGACCACGATCGAAAGGCCCGTGGGACCAATCCTGGGGCCCCTGGGACCAAGTTCAGGCTCCTGAGACCAACTCAGAGCCCCTGAGACCAAGCTCAGGGGCCCCCGATATCAATGTTCAATAATCTGGAGCCCTTGATACCGATGATCGAGGTGCCCCTGAGACCGCGCTCGTGGAGCCAACTGAGACCAAGCTTGGTGTCCTCTGAGACTAAAGTTTGGGCGTCCTCTGAGACCAAGCTCGGGGGCCCTTGAGACCAAGCTCGGAGGCCCTCTGAAACCAAGACCGAAAAGCCCGTGAGACCACGATCGAAAATCCCGTGGGAACAAGATCAAAAGGCCCGTGGCACCGAGTTTGAAGCCCCTGAGACCAAGCTCGGGGGTCCCCTGAAACCAAGCTCAGGCTGCCCTGATACCAAGTTCAGGAAGTCCCCTGAGACCAAGCTCAGGCCGCCCTGAGACCAGGTTCAGGGGGTCCCAGGATCAATGTTCAATACTTCGGAGCCCCCGATACCGACGATCATGGGGCCCCTGAGACCAAGCCCATGGCGCCCCCTGACACTAGGCTCAGGCCCCTGAGACCAAGCTTGTGGAGCCCCCTGAGACCAAGCTCAGACCACTGAGGACAAGCTTGTGGAGCCCCCTGAGACCAAGCTCAGGCCACTGAGGACAAGCTCGGGGGTCCCCTGAGACCAAACTCGTGGAGCCCACTGAGAGCAAGCTCAGGCCACTAAGACCAAGCTTGGGGGTCCTCTGAGACTAAGTTTGGGGGTCCTCTGAGACTAAGCTCGGGGGTCCCCTGCAACTACGTTCGGGGTCCCCTGACACCAAGCTTTGGGGGCCCTGAGACCAAGCTCGGGGGCTCCCTGAGACAAAGACCGAAAGACCGTGAGACCAAGATCAAAACGCCCGTGGGAACAGTCTTAAGATCGGTCCCACGGGCCTTCTTAAGATCTTAATACTAAGATCCCAGGGGCCCCAATTTGGGCCCCTGGGCCAAGTTCAGAACCCTGAGACCAACTCAGGGCCCCTGAAACCAAGCTCAGGTGCCCCCGATATCAATGTTTGCTAATCCGGAGCCCTCGATAGCGATGATCAAAGGACCCCTGACACCAAGCTCGGGGAGCCCCTGAGGCCAAGTTCGGGCCACTGAAACCAAGCTCGGTGGTCCCCTGGGACCAACTCGGGGCCCCCTGAGACCAAGCTCAGTTGGCCCCAAGATCAATGTTTGATACTTCGGAGCCCTCGATACCGGAGTACCCCTGAGACCAGGCTCGGGGAACTTCCCGAGACCAACCAAGGGCCACTGAGACCAAGCTCGGGGACCCCGAGATCAAGTTTGGAGGGCAATCTGACATTAAGCTCGGGGGTCCCTGAGATTAAGCTCGGAGGGCAGTCGTACACTAAGCTCCGGGGCCCCTGAGATCAAGCCCAGGGGCCCTCTGAAACTAAGTTCGGGGGTCCCGTGCGACTAAGCTCAGGGGCCCTCCAGTTCAATGCTATTGTTTTCCAGTGCACAAGATCTGCCCAAGGGAGTCCATGGTCCCCAACGACTCCTCTGGCTACGCCATTGATCTAGACACGTCTTTGCGAATTGCACCTCTTCCCAGCTTTCTGAACACGCCTCTGAATAAATCATCCCCACCAGCAGTCTTTTGGAGACGCTTTTTCCACTTGCAACCCCTTCCGAGCAGTCTGAGACCACTCTGTACAATGTACTCTTTTCCAACACTCTGAGATCGTTTTTGTACTCTATATCTTTTTTTAGCACTCTGAGCACGCCTGTCTGCATTACATGCTCCTACTGGCAGTGTTCTGGACACGCCTTTGCCAACTGTACCCTTTTCCTAACCTTCGAGCACGCCTCTGTAGAATACATCTCGTTGCCAGCAGTCTCGTTTGAACGACTTTTCCAACTGCACCCCTTTCCAGCAGTCTTAGCACGCCTCTGTCGCATAGGCGAATCCAGGGGGCAGAGGTCCCGCACCCTCCCCCCGATCAGCCCTCGGCGCCCCCTGCATGGTCTATGTCGCCCCCCTGAAATGTAACTTCCCATCCCCGCTACGCTTGCGAAAATCAGCACCGACCAATAAGATTTTGTGCTCACCTGATAGGTTTTGCCGGTCAGAAGTGGTGCCCCTGTTCCAGATGGTGCCCCCCTCTTCGGAAATCCTGAATCCGCCTATGCGCTGTCGTTGTTTCTTGTGTTCACAACGTTTTAAGTACGCCCCTGCTCCTGGTATGGGGAATTATTGATATCTTGGGATATGGTGAAGAATGTTGGGTTGTTTCTGATCTGGTATGCAATTTTCGGTTCCGGGCATGAACACCAGGAGCAACAGAAAGTATTCCGCTGTAATAAAAGTAGTGAGGTTCTTACCTATGATTTTACAGTTGTCCTGGAAAGAAACATCGTGAAAAGCTACAAATTTCAAAAATGACTATTTTTAACTCCTTATATAGCTTTTCTAAGCGATTGTTGTATTTATTCACGAGTTGAGTTTTGCCACCCAGCTCTGGTAGTCATAGATCCTACTTCCGGTTAACAAAAAGTCTAATCAAACAGTTTCTAGCCAACGAAACTTCACCAAAAGATACAAATCTGTAGAAAAGGCAGACATATATTTCAAGACCAAAAAGCTAAGTAGTTGTTGCAATTGTTCGGATTTTGAGTTTTGGCAGTAGCATGAACACTAACAGCACCGAAAATTATTCCGCCGTAATAAAAGTAGTGTAATTTTAACCTACAATTTTACAGTTGTCATGGAAAGAAACATCGTGAAAAGGTACAAATTTTAAGCATTACTATTTTTAAGTTGGCAAAAAGATTTTCAAAGCGATTGTTACATTCTTTCGTGAGTTGAGTTTTGGCACCTAGTTCTGGCAGTAACCGACCCTACTTCCGGTTAACAAAAAGTCTAATAAAACAGTTTCTAGTCAACGAAACCTCACCAAAAGATACAAATTTGTAGAAAAGGTAGTAATCTATTAGCATACTGAAAACCTAAGCATTTACTGCAACAGTTCAGATTTTGAGTTTTGGCAGTTGGAGTCGGCAGTGTAGTAGCATGTCCCAACAAGAAGAATAATAAAGATAAAAAACAAGTGTGCGCCACTACTGTCTTTGAAGAAAAATGCAACCGAGCAGAAGCACAAGCTTTAGTAGCCTCAAGGCAAAAAGTATTAAAAATTGTGTGATAATTCAGTAAATTTTTCCTTTTTTCTCTTCCTAAACGTGAGAGAGAGAGTAGGCAGGTAGGCCAAAGAGGGTACTCGCGTGAATCTTTTGGGGATTAAGAAGGAGTTGATATATACATAGGAGCTTTGTGACAAACATCTGGAGTAAACCTTAGGGTTAATTTGATCGATCGGTAAGACAAATTTCGCTCACTTTTCCTGCTTTGCATTAAAACACGCCCGCGCCTGGCGGACGCCGCCTGGCGCGCCACTTTCGTAGTTGTTTGGCGTTTGCCTACCATTAAAGTTGGAAAGATTTAAATTCGATATAGGGGTTTAAAATCTTGTTTGGACCACCCTGAAATTCAAAGCTGTAAGCGGACCAAGTTTGTTGATTGAATGCAGGTTTAATATCAAGGATAGGCGATTGGAGTTTGGAAGATAGCACATATTGAACCAGGCACATAAGGCACATAATACAGAGTTTTCAAACTTGATTTGGTTAGCATCAACTTGGACACTGCTTCCATACAAAATTCTGTCTGAGCTGAGCTCGGCGTTTTCACGCGAGTTTGGGGCATCAGACTAAAATTTTGAATACTTCAGAATAACTCCGCTGATACACAAATTGATTTGTGTAGGTATTCTGAGCTCCCTGTTTGTCTTCTTTGCTGCTCCTTGTCTGGAAGTTGCATATCTATGAAAGGGGGTTGTTTTGGATTAAACTCTGGTTAGGACAGGACGAACAGGCAGACAGATCACAATCCTGTAATTTCACATTTTCTGTCCTGACTGTCGATTTATGTGGGATGTGATCACTCAGTGACTAGCTTTGAAGCATTTGGGGTACACTGGAGGAATGTAAGCTTAAGTTTGGACTTCAAGTTGAGTTTTAATATTCAATTAAATCTAATCTGTAGAGAGAACTTACAGTCCTTTGGTTGTCTCCATTGATTTGGCTTTCCCTTGAATCAAAGGTTTTGAACTGCCTTGAAGTTTGGACTGATATGAATGTAGGACAAAAAGTTTAAAGAGAAGACAGGGAACAACTAAATAACAATAACAAAACAAAAGCTGCAATCAAACAAAACAAACAAACTACACAGAACAGGTAATTTAAGCTGTGAACACACCTGGCAGTTTGTACATTGCTAGCAATTCTGTATATGGTTGTTGATATAGATGTAGGATTAGATGAAGGATAAGGAAAAGTCAAAGAAACACCCACAAAAAATAATAAATAAGAACACCCCACAAAGCAAACAAAGCAAGCAAGCAAAGCAAACACTGCCTGATCATGGAATAGATGCTATTCCAAACAATATTCACCCTAGGCTAGTCACAACTGACACTAACACCAGTAGCAAACAAACAAATCACAAACACACACAAATCACACACTGTGGCAACATTGGGGAGGGGGGCTTGATCGGGGACATTTCCCCTCTCTGACATCATATCCTGCTGAAACCCCTAACGAGATGTTGTCTCAGAACACTGAGGGAAGTCCTACTCAAAACACTTTGAGGCATAAACATGGGGCTTGGTCCACGAAATCTTTCACTATTCCAGATGGCCCTTCCATCCTCATTTTGAGACCAGTTGACCCGCAGCACTCCTTCCAGCGGAGAAGTCCGTTCGCCCTTAAAAGGGAACTGGACAGCATAGTAGGAAATCTCCTACAGGCCAGATGTATATCTGGAGGGTCTCTCCTCATCGAGGTACGAGACCGAGACCAGGCCGAAACACTCCTCCAGGTTCAAACCCTGCTCAGCATCCCCATTCAGGCCGAAATTTCTATTAACTACAACATGACCAGTGGCAAGATCTACTCCAGGGATCTCATGTACCTCTCTGAGGAAGAACTCCTCGATGAACTGGAGGAGCAGGGGGTGTGTGGGGTGATCAGGATGCCACAAGGGAGGGACCGATCCGCTCCAAACCCCATGGTCAAACTCCTTTTTCGGGGAAGAGCGGCCCCCACACACATAATGGCAGGGTACATTCGTGTACAGGTGGATGAATGGCTGAACCCCCCAAACGCTGTGGCTGGTGCCAAAGGTACGGCCACGTCTCGAGGCACTGCCGCAGACGCGACCCAGCGTGCGCCTACTGTGCGGGGAAGCACCCCACAGATAGCTGCCCAAGGGAAGGGAAAGAGAAGTGCGCCGGATGTGGAGGCGCCCACACTGCCGACTCCCGTGAGTGCCAGCTGTGGAAGGAGGCCCGAAAACGCCAAGGGGGAAGGACCGCCAGCCCTCCCCACCACGTGACCCGGGTTCTTGGCCACCCCTTCAGGAGAGTAGTCCGGCTCAGGGAACCCGTCTACCCCCTCGCACGGGAGTCCTCAAGCCACACCCAGGGACACCGGAGCTCGGATCTCACGTCCTGCACAGGCCTCATCGCGTCCGATGGCGATGACTATGCCACTCACCTCCTCCCACCTTCCCTTCGACAGCGGCTTTGAAGGCCGGGAAAACTCGCCCAGTTCCCCAGTGGCTGGCACGGACTGTCCAGTCGAGTCCCCAGTACTCAGTACTCAAGCAGGGTCCCCTACACCCTGCTCCAGCGTGGTATCTCCCACAGTGGGCTCCGCGGTAGAGTCCGGTGAACACGATCACCGCGACAAATCCCCCGCGTCCGGCTCCCTAGCATCGCTTGCATGCTCCGCCACTCCTCAGTCGCGTTCAAGTGACCACACCTACTTCACCCCCTCCACCGTCAGAAAGGCATCGCCCAAGCAGACCCGCGGGAGGCGCCCGAACCGCCGTTTCAAATGAAGTCCAAACATATTTTGCAATGGAACACTAACTCACTGATATCCAACTGGGCTGAATTCAAGCACTACGTTTTAAAGCATGGTCCTCTTGTTGCAGCCGTACAAGAAACACGTTTTAATGACACTGATCCTTACAAATTCACCATATCAGGATACTCCCTTTACACACATAATTTGAATCGTTCGCCGAGACAGGGGGGGACGGCTCTATTTATTTCTAACAAGCTGCTTCACCGTGAAATCAAGGTCAACACCAAATTAGATTACGTCGCTGCACAAGTTCATCTCTTTCAGATTGATATATCTATTGTCTCGCTTTACCTCTCACCATCTGCACCATTTCCAACAACTTCACTCGTACATCTTTTTGATAACTTGGCGCAACCGGTAATGATATTAGGAGACTTCAATGCACATCACCCAGCTTGGGGTTGCACACATTTAGACTCACGGGGAAGGCAAACAGAAGAAATAATGAATAAACACAATCTGGTTTTTCTAAATGATAAAACTCCAACCCATCTCCCAAACAATCGAAGCCACGAACCATCAGCTATCGATCTCTCTCTTGTTTCATCTCAAATAGCCCCTTTCTTCTCCTGGAATATCCAGAGCGACAAACTTTTCAGTGACCATCTGCCCATTCATATAAACCTTGATAAGGAATCTAGGCAAAACGATTACAATTTCTTTCCAAAATGGAATTTCGCGCGCGCAAACTGGGAAGATTATCGACGACAAACTGATTACTCACTTTCCAAACTGCCCGATATCGACGAGTTCTTGTTGAACATACTGGAGAAGGCTGAAAACAATATCCCAAAAACAGTTGCACCCAAGGCGCAGACGGCTGCAGGCTGGTGGTCCCCGGCCTGTAATCGGGCTGTTGCTGTGAGGCGACGGGAAGAACGCAAATTTAGACGTGATCTTAGTAGCACCAGTAAAGAAAGGAGTGCGATAGAGGCCACCAAGTCATGTAAAGCAACTATTTTACAAGCCAAAAAGAATACTGGGAGAGTTTTGCCAACTCATTCAATCGTTTCACTCCTGTGGGTAAAATTTGGTCCCAAGTGAAATATATATCCGTACGTAAGCCACCTTCTCGGGCATTCCCTCAATTGTACATAAATGACAGATCCTTCACTGAACCAAATGAAGTAGCGTCTCAGTTTGCTTTACATTTTGCCTCGGTTTCCTCTCAGTCCCAATATTCTGAGGAAACCACGACCTTTCTCCGTGAATCCTTGGCCAGGTGCGATTCCACTTCAAACAACACTGAAAATTACAACCTTCCATTCACTATGTACGAACTAGAACTATCCCTAAGTAAATGCCGCAATACTTCTGCTGGGCCTGATAAATTAGCTTACCCCATGTTCCAAAATCTAACACATACAGGGAAAAAATCATTTCTTAGAGCTATAAATGAAATGTGGATGTCAGGAAGTTTTCCGGCATCCTGGAGCAGAAGTACTATGATTCCTATATTAAAGCCTGACAAACCTAAACATCTTCCCTCCAGCTATAGGCCAATTTCACTTACAAGCTGTGCATCCAAAATCGTTGAAAGAATGATCAATTCTCGTGTTCGTGTTTTTCTAGAATCCAACGACATCCTCTCGCCATTCCAAAATGGATTCAGGACTCAGAGAAGTACCACCGATAGCCTCCTACAGCTGATCGACTCCTGCCAAAAAGGTTTTGCTAAGAAGGAAATTACGGTTGCCGTATTCTTAGATTTACAATCCGCCTTCGATAAAGTTCATTCTGATGCACTGCTAATCAAGTTACATAAAATAGGTATCCGCGGACGATTGTTCACATTTGTAAGAAACTTTTTGTCCAACCGTACCTTTTCAGTGCGGTGTGGAAATGTGCATTCAAATGTATACTCTCAAGAACAAGGACTCCCACAGGGAAGTGTCCTCTCGCCCACTCTTTTCCTGATAATGATCAATGACATGCTAGAAAAGGTATATGAAGATTCATTTAAGCTACGATATTCTATATACGCAGACGACGTTACTATATGGTATACTGACCGTAATGTCGATACTGGCTTCCATCAGATTCAAAAAGCATTAAGCCGATGCTTGGTTTGGTGCAACAAGTGGGGGTTGAAGATATCTGCCTCCAAATCAAAAACTATGATTTTCTCGAGGAAAAACTTGGTGCCAAACCCAACAAAGCTGCTCTCATTAACAGGTGAAAATATACCTGTCGTCCCGTCGCATAAATACCTCGGCATGCTTCTTGATAGTAAGCTATCATTTGGTCTTCATGTTGATGACATTAGGAACCGCTGCCTTCGTAGGCTAAATATCCTACGGTGCATCGCTGGCCAAAACTGGGGCGCTGATAGGAAAACTCTTTTACAACTATATACCTCACTTATTCGACCCATCCTAGAATATAATGGATTTCTCTTTGATAACATAAATGAAACCAGGAAGAACTCGCTTGAAACTATTCAAAATGAAGCAGTACGCATAATCACGGGGGCATTTCGCACCTCACCTGTCTGCAGCTTACTAGCCGAAGTAAATCTGCCCTCGCTGGCTCATCGTAGGCTCCTTCAGCTCACAAGGTACTCTATTCGCGTAAACGCTGTCCATAATCATCCTTCTCTTCAAATCCTCTCTAACGTCCCTCAGATACCCGACAATGAATACAATCGAAACAAATATACCATTGCAAAACACTTATGGGATATCAAAGATATTGCCCTTGAATTCCCACGTATCCCAGTAAGCTACACACCCAAGCTCTCCCCCTTTTGGACTATGAAAAGCATTTGCGTCAATTATCTTATCAATGAATCCAGGCGTTTCTTCTCAACTTTCGAAATACGAGATAAGTTTGCGGAATTCCGCGAGCTGCATGAAAATTATTTCTTCTTATACACCGACGGTTCCCGCACCGAAAAAGGGACGGGAATAGGAATTTACGGAAACGGGGTAACCAGGAGTCTACGGCTCTCCGACTATAATACAATTTACACTGCAGAGCTGATAGCGATCCGAGAAGCGTTTCAATATATTTTGGAATCCAATAAAACTAAAGCGATAATATGTACAGACTCGCGATCATCAGCAAACATTCTTGAAACATTGCATAATTCCTCGCACCCGGTTGTCAACGAAATACGTCACTTAAATAATCGCATTCCATCAAAAGTAATAATTAAAATTTTATGGATACCTGGACATGCGGGTATTGCTGGAAACGAAAAAGCCGACTTCTACGCGAAGCAAAGTATTAATCTACCTGCAAATAATAACTACCCTTGTCCCACCTCAGACATAATTAGCCACGCTAACCTGTGTTTTAGAACGTATCGGCAAAAACATTGGGAACGACAAAACAAGCATCTGAATCGTATCAAACCGCAGCTCCGATCTTGGAATTCTTGCCACCAGAATCACCGGAAAAAAGAAAGAATTTTAGCGAGACTCCGAATTGGTCACACTTCATTAACACATCAGTATATTTTTGACCGCATGTATGGAATAACAAACCCCCCCCAGATGCCACGTTTGTGAAGATCCCTTTACGATAGAGCATTTCCTCTTAAAATGCCCAATCCACAACCTACACCGTCGTCCCATTATGGATTACTTCTTCCAGAAACACATCCATCCCTCATTGCCCATTCTCCTTGGCGATGAACATCCCGAATTACTAAACCTCCTTTTCACCTTTCTTTACAGAACACGGTTAGAATTATTTATATAAGTTGAAAGGGTTTTCCACACAATTTGGCGAAACGTGTGGTTTTTACCTAGGATAGGTTTGTCCTGGTTTTTTACCTTCGGGTTTTCCAGGAAATAACGTTTAGCTGATCATTATCAGGACACATATACACAACCCACCCAAAATCCATCACCACACATCCACTTCCCCAGTCGCGCCAGCACTACCCGAGCGAGCGGCCCCGGAACTGCGCCGGGTGTTTATACGCCCTGTGCAGGGCTCGGGGGCCCCGGGGTGCGAGGCCGGCTAAATACACAACACCCAAATGCGCACCACCTATTAGGTTATATATTCCTCGTCGCGATTTCGGCCCAAAATTCGGTGTGCATTTGGGCTCAGAGGACCTTGGCCAACATCCCTTTAGAACTGGGTCCCATTGACCCTCCAAAACTGGCCGGGTACCTCTAAAGTTTTCCTCTCCAGCGGATGGAAATTCCTCTGCTGATGACTAAAAAAAAAAAAAAAAAAAAAATTCCAAACGTGATAATGATTAATTTGTCTTTAGTGCGCCGTCTACGGCTGCTGTAAAATGTTTTGTCTATTACAAGCCAATATTGTTATTGGTATTGATAATTTTTAACTTTGATTTGTTTAAAAAAATTAAAAGCCGTTTTTAGGCGATTCAAAGAAGATATTTTTGCTACTAGCTTTGCTTACGAACAGACCTATGCTTGGCCTCCATATTTGGAAATCCATAATGGACATTAGTTTGTGTGTGTGTTGGTTGGTTGGTTGTTTGTTGGGAAGAAAGGAAAGAAGGAAAGGGGGTTGGAGAACTACCTACCTAGGTATGTAAAACATAAATTGTCAGTCTCTCTCTCTCTCTCTCTCTCTCTGTCTCTCTCTCTCTCTCTCTCTCTCTCTCTCTCTCTCTCTCTCTCTCTCTCTCTCTCTCTCTCTCTCTCTCTCTCTCTCTCTCTCTCTCTCTCTCTCTCTCTCTCTCTCTCGTTTTGTTATCTTTCTCTATTTCTAAAATTGTTGGGCCCACATATGTTGTGTTAGATAAAAGCTGTTCCTATAGGGTGTTTTAAAATGTTTAGGTGCTTCTCTCCGCACCTCATATAAAGTACCTCCTGTAAAAGCGACCTGGAAATTGTTGCTGATGATGACGCTGTGTAAAATATCTGCATGGTGTGTTGAAATGCTTAGGTGTTCTCTCTACATCTCATGTCATGTGCTCTTGTGAAGATCGCCTAGAAATGGGTCGCTAAATGACGACAGCTTTGAAATAGGTTGCATGCCGATCGAGGCCACCTGCTCTGACTCCTAAGTCCTGGCAATGATTCTCCATTACTCTGGATCCAGTGTTTCACATTGCTTCCATGTACGTTGATTACCAAATGACTCGAGTCACATCAATTCTACTAGCAGTGTCCTCCTACAAGCCGGACCAGAACACGAAGCGTTAGCAGGAGGGCGACGATGACGAAGAGGAGCCGGCTCGGAAGCGAGCGCCTCCGGGGGTCGGAGAGGGCGAGGAGCCCTCTACTGATGACATACTGCGCATGGTGGAGGAGGATCCGGAGGTGGAGCCGATGGACGAAAACCTGCTGAAGCGGCTAGTACTACAGCTGGAGAAGTGTATCCTCAAGAACCAGGAGATGCGGACCAAGCACGCAGATGCCCTGGAGGGGTTCCTCGACTCTGAACTGGCCCTCCACGAGGCCATACAGGCGCTGCACGCGGTGGCCACGGGCCCGGAGCTGTTCCCGCGGCTGGTGGAGCTGGGCGCGGTGAGCTCGCTGCTGGCGCTGCTGGCCCACAACAACACTGACGTCACCATGGCTGTCATCGACCTGCTGCAGGAGCTGACTGACGTCGACACAAACTTCGGACGAGGCTGAGCGGGGCGCCGAGCATCTGGTGGCGGAGCTGCTGGAGCAGCAGGCGGTCGCCGTGCTGGTTCACACCATGGAGCGGCTGGACGAGGCCTTGGCCGAGGAGTCGGCGGGCGTCCACAGCGCGCTGGCCATAGTAGAGAACGTGACGGAGCTGCGGCCGGCGGCCTGCCTGCCGGCCGCCCAGCAGGGCCTGCTGCAGTGGCTGCTGACCGGGCTGCAGAGGTAGGCGCCCTTGACGCTAACAAGCTTTACGCCAGCGAGATGCTGTCCGTACTGGTGCAGAGTCATGAGGAGAACAGGATGATGCTGGGGGAGTTGGAGGGGATCGACGTCCTGCTGCAGCAGCTGGCCTACTACAAACGCCACGACCCGAGCTCCTCAGAGGAGCAGGAGTGCATGGAGAACGTGTTCGACGCGCTCTGCTCGGTGCTGCTGGTGGCGGAGAACAAGGAACGCTTCCTGAGGGGCGAGGGGCTCCAGCTGATGAACCTCATGCTCAGAGAAAAGAAGCTATCGCGGAACGGGGCGTTAAAGGTGTTGAACTATGCCACCTCCGGCCCCTCGGGTGCCGATAACTGCAACAAGCTGGTGGAGATCCTCGGCCTGTGCACTCTCTTCCCCCTGTTTATGCACACTCCGCGCAAGCACAAGCGGAAAGGTCTCAGCGTTGTAGAGCACGAAGAACACGTGGTGTCGATCCTGTGTGGTCTTCTGCGTCACTGTCGTGGCCAGCTGCGGCAGCGGATCATCTCCAAATTCATCGAGAACGACTGCGAGAAAGTATTTAAAAATATATATATCAAGTGTTGCGCCATATTACGTGAGCTCATTTCGTTTTGCTATGATCATTTCGTTCTTGTATTGCTCTTTTTGCTTTTTCTCGCTGCTCTTGTGCTGTTCCATTTAACTCAACTTTTGTTTATCCGTTTTCGTTTGCTTTTTGCGCACTTAGTGTCATCTCTGCTCTCATTTCGCCTGGTTATGTTTCTGCGTCCTGCTTTTGCGCTGCTGGCTTCCTGATCGTTGCTTTGTCTTTGCTTCATTAATTTGTTTTTGCTTCATTAATTGCCACAATTATGTGTTCTTACCCGGCACAATGTGTGTGAACCTGGGTGTTTTCTTTTCCTTCGTTTGTGACTAACGTGTAGAACTTATGTGGGCCCTCAACTTCAATCAAACATATAATTATAATTGGTTAGTTTTTTCCGTTTATTTTATTTGTTTTGTTAGGCATGTCTTGGATGATCTGTCTGCTCATTTTATTTTGTATTGCTTCTCTTTTTTGTTTTTCTGCGTTGTTTTTGTGTTATTTCTACTGACCAGCATTATTATTTATCCTAATCTCATTACATACTAATATCACAACATACTCACCTTGTGCTGTACTGTATGACTATTGCTTGCCTCTCTCATGTTTCTTATCTGCTGTTCATGTCCTTTGCCTCTTCACCTGTCTATATGGAAAATGAAATAAAAATTGATTGATTGATTGATTGATTGATTGATTGAGTTCCTTCATCCAGTGCATGAACTCACATAATTCTTCATAAACAGCCAAAAACAGTCCTGTAGTCACATGGCAACTGTAAAAGTGATATGTCAAATTGCTCCTGTGCTTTGGTGATTTGATCTTGAGGCTCTTGAAGGTATTTGTGTCCTGACCTTTCCTGATAAAACTTAGGTAAGCTTATTGATTGAATGTTTATGGATGGACTGATGGGAGGTGTGATACAGCTTGAATTTTGATTGATGTATAATTTCTTAGGCACCTTTTAAGGGTTTAACATGCAAACGTTTCGTCAGAGAGCATTGTCAGATAATTGTGGCCATTTTTCATGATAGTAGGTAAGGATTTCCTGAAGCTATTGTTCATACTTTATGTTGATTTGTTTATGTAATGATGATATAAATTTGCTTAATATGTTTGGCTCTTAATCCACAAGAATTAGTATGTCCAAAAGCCAATAAGGGGGAAAAAGGATGCCGGGACCAGGCCGGGACCACATCTTTCTCGCCGGGACTAGGCTGGGACCAAGAAATGTTGGCCGGGACCGGGACCAGCTTTTTCCAAAAAGTCCCACCTCTAGCCGACCAATCTTTGTAAAGCAACGAAACTCGAGATTGTTGTGTACCAAGGCCTTTTTCATACATAGTTGTGTATGAGAGAGGAAGCTTGTAGATGGAAATTATTATTAGGTAATTAGGTGGTATTATTTTAAAGTTTTCGCTGTCCTTGTTTGCAGCCTATTTTTTTGCTGTAGTGGGTCAGTGGGTGATCACGTATGCTCAGTTCAGAATGTCCGGGTGCTGGCTGAGTGAGATTGCAAGTCAAATTGGTGGTGATCAGAGAAGGGAAAATGAGAAACCATTGCAAGCGTGAAAAAGGATTCGAAGGCAGTGCAAATGTGGTAACAAAGGATGCTCATAGTCCAGTACTGATCAAAACATTTACTGGTACACCAAGCAACCACGCGAGGGTCTTCCTGTGAAAAAGATCTACCCAGAAAGTCAGTTTGGCCCTGGTGGTCAGTGGTCCAAATGGATTGCAAGAGAAGATGTGGACACAGGTCAAGGCTGGTAATTTAATGTTTTTTCATACTAATTGTGGACATAAATATACATAGCATCTGCACACTACCCCTCATTGCTCAAAGTATGGCAGGCGGCCAATCAAGTTGTACCATTTATAACGCACCACTAGTCACCTACAATTTCCACTGAACTTGGGAGAAATCATTCACACTGATCCCTCATTAAGAATAGAAAATATGGTATTCATATAGTATTCTTTCACTGCATTTTGCATTGTCTGCAATTTCTGTGTGGCCCATAAATATCAGTATTGGGTCTTACGCCATGCAACTTCTCATTCTATGTAGCTAGGTAGGTAGTGGTCATTTCAATTTCATTTGTATTGGTACTTAACATGTTCATTATGGAACAGTTTGAACACACCAAAAAGCCCACATCAATACAAAACACAGGAAGCAGTCTTTTCCCTCCAAAATACTCACCACCTGCACAAGTCTTGGGGTATGGGTGTTCACACTGCCAAGGTTTGCCAAAACTGCCATACTTTGTAACCTAGTTCTGGTGTGACTGTAATGGGTTCTGTTTTATCATGCTGTGGTTGTATTTTGAAATCTTTAAGCATTGCTATCATTGAGTTTACTTTTGTGCTGATGTCAACTTATGTTGGATTGTTTTGCTCAGAGAAAATGTCTCATATCATTTTTGCTCAAGTGAGAGGTTTTTAAATAAGTATGCTCAGAAAGGTAGGACTTGCACTGAGATCCGCAGTCGTTAACACACATTTTAACATGCTAAGCCTCAATCTGATCTAAGATATACAATTTTCTATGTTTATAGGTATTCCAATAGCCATACATCTTATTCTCTGAATTCTTCCCTTAATAAAATGAAGCAATTCCAAAAATACTACCATAACTTTCTTGCTGAGCAGCATTTGTGTTCACGCCAGCTGCTGTGTAAATTGGCTGTAGTTACAGTGAGGTTGCCATATATTTAATCCAGCAGAATTCAAGGTGCTGGCTCCATGCTTTTGTTTTATTTAATTTGGATGGGGTAGACTGGGCAGGTCCTAAAAAATTGTAACTGGTATACAAAAAATCATACACTTTTTGTTGCAATGTTTGTATTAAAAGAACATAGTGAACCAGATGAAATTATATGATGTAAAAGAGGCAGAGACTGCTTTATAAAGTCAGTGAGACCGTGTGTATTGGGATTTTAGGGTGCACTCAGTGACTAGACCATATCGAGCGAATACCCCCCCCCAGTGAGACCACTTTCAGCCTCTGCGGTTTCATCAGCGACCAGGTAACCATTTTTTAGACCCCTGGTTCTCGGAAACCAGACCAGATATAGACTTGTTGTTTTCACGAGCGTCATCGGCGTCATCACAAACGTAAGATTCCAGACTTTCGTGATGCTCAACCCGGTAGCAGCAACGTTCAGTGGCGTAGCCAAGGGGGGGTCCTTGGGGTCCGCGGACCCCCCTTGGGCTGACCTTATGCACTGGAAAACACGAGCATTGGTCTCAGGGGCCCCCTGAGCTTGGTCTCAGGGGGCCCTCCGAGCACGATCTCAGACCCCCCCCGAGGTTGGTCTCAAGGGACCTCCGAGCTTGGTCTCAGGGGCCCCCAAGCTTGGTCTTACGGGCCCCCCTGATCTTGGTCTCAGGGGGCCCCCGAGCTCGGTCTCAGGGGCCCCCGAGCTCGTCTCAGGGGCCCCCGAGCTTGGTCTCAGGGAGCGCCCAAGCTTGGTCTCAAGGGACCTCCGAACTTGGTCTCAAGGGCCCCCCGAGCTTGGTCTCAGGGGCCCCGAGCTTGGTCTCACGGGCTTTCCGAGTTTGGTCTCAGGGCCCCCGATCATCGGTGTTGAGGGCTCCAGAGTACCGAACATTGATCTCGGGGGCCCTGAGCTTGGTCTCAGGGGGCCCCGAGCTTTGTCTCAGGGGCCCCCCGAGCTTGGTCTCAAGGGACCTCCGAACTTGGTCTCAGGGGCCCCCGAGCTTGGTCTCACGGGCTTTCCGAGCCTGGTCTCAGGGGCCCCCGAGCTTGGTCTCACGGGCTTTCCGAGCCTGGTCTCAGGGGCCCCCGATCATCGGTACCGAGGGCTCCAGAGTACCAAAAATGGATCTCGGGGGGCTCCCTGAGCTCGGTCTCAGGGGCCTCCTAGCCTAATCTCACGGGCCTTTCGATCTTGGTCTCAGAGGTCCCCCGAGCTTGGTTGCAGGGGTCCCCCGGGCTCGGTCTCAGGGGGCCCCCGAGCTCGGTCTCAGGGCCCCCCAGTTTGGTCTCAGGGGACCCCCGAACTTGGTCTCAGAAGGCCTCTGATCATCGGTATCGAGACTCTTATAGGGAACCAGACATTGATCTCGGGGGCCCCTGAGCTCGGTCTCAGGGGCCCCCGAGCTTGGTCTCACGGGCCCCCGAGCTTTAGTCTCACGGACCTTTCGATCTTGGTCTCAGGCGGCCCCCTAGCTTGGTCTCAGGGACCTCCCGAGCTTAGTCTCAGGGGCCTTTCTATCTTGGTCTCAGGGGGCCCTCCGAGTTTGGTCTCAGGGGCCCCCGAGCTTGGTCTCACGGACCTTCCGAGCTTGGTCTCAGGGGCCCCCGATCATCGGTATTGAGGGCTCCAGAGTACCGAACATTGATCTCAGGGCCCCCTGAGCTCAGTCTCAAGGGCCCCTGAGCTTGGTCTCAGGGCCCCCCCGAGCCTTAGTCTCACGGGCCTTTCGATCTTGGTCTCAGGGGGACCCGAGCTTGGTGTCACGGGGCCCTCCGAGTTTCGTACCAGGGGAGCCCCGAGCTTGGTCTCAGGGGGCTCCTCGAGTTTGGTCTCAAGTCCCTCCAAGCTTGGTCTCAGGGGCCCCCAAGCTTTGCATCAGGGGCCGAGCTTGGTCTCAGGGGGCCCGAGCTTGGTTTCACGGGCCTTCCGAGCTTGGTCTCACGGGCCTTTCGATCTTGGTCTTAGGGGGCCCCAGAGCTGGTCTCAGGGATCACCCGAGCATTGGTATCGATGGCTCCGGAGCAGCGAACATTGATCTCGGGAAGTGGGGGGGGACAATATTGATCTCGGGGTGCCCCCGACTATCGATATCGAGGGGACTTATGAGCGAGACACGAGAATTGGCCCCATGGGACCCAGAGTTTGGTCTCAGGGGCCCAGGCTTGGGCTCAGGGTCCCCGAGCATTGGTATCGAGAGGCTCCAGAGTACTGAGCATTAGTCTCGGGGGGCCTCCGAATGTTGATCTGGGGGCCCCCGAACAACGGTGTCGAGTTACTCCTGAGAAAAGCGCAAGAATGGGCCTAAGGGTGCCCCCGAACCTGATCTAAGTGGAACCCCGAGCTTGGTCTTAGGAGCCCCGCGCATCAGTATCCAGGGGCTCCGGAGTATTGGTATCGGAGGGGAAGCAATGGTTTCAGGGGCCTCCAAGTGCTGATCTCGGCGGGCCCCCGAATGTGTGGATGCAGTGGCGTAGCCAAGGGGTTCTAGGAGTCCGAGGATCTCCCTTTGGGCCAATCTGAACCACTGCAAAGCATTCTCTGATCATGGGGCCCCCAGAATCAGTCTCAGAAGCCCCGAAAGATTCGTTCTCAGGGCGTCCCGAGTCGGCCTCGGGGCCCTGCCCTGAGTTTCAGTCTCAAGACCCCCAAAAGTAGATTTCAGGGGGTCCCTGAGAGTTATTCTCAGGGGATCCCGAAAGTCTGTCTCAGGGGCCCCGAGAGTCGGTCTCAGGGGGCAGAACTCGTCCCAGGGTCCCCCAGAGAGTGGTTCTCAGAGCCCCGTGACAGTCTATTTCAGGGGGCTCCGTGAGAGTCAGTCTCAGAGAACCCCAAGAGTTGGTCAAGGGGACCCCGAGAGTCAGTCTTAGAGGACCCCCGATATTCGGTCCCATAGTCTTACGGGTGTCTCTCTCAGGAGTCAATATTTACTTTCAGGTGACCCCGAGAGTTAATCTAGGGGTCCGAGAGTTAGTCTCTTTTGATCCGCAGAGTGCTGATCTCAGGAGACCCCCGAGGAGTAATCTTGGGAACCCTCGAGATTTAGCCTGAGGCTGTGCCCCTCCCCTAGTTGTTGCATAAGAGGCCCCGAGAGTCAATCTCAGGGAGCATTTAAAAGTTAGTCTCAGAGTGCTCCCGGGAGCTAGTCTCCGATTCATCCAAGAGCTAATTTTGGGGCTTTGAGAGTAATTCTCAGAGGTGCTCCCGAATTTTGGTCTCACGGCCCCGAGTTAGCCTTAGGCCTCTGAGGGCTAATCTGGGCTTCCGAGAGGCAGTCTCAGGAGTGCCGTGCCAAATACTCAGGGGTGCTTCCACGCCTCCCTCCTCGAGTGTTAGTCTCAGGGGGCGCCCCAGGGTTAGTCTCAGAGGGCTGTCGGAAGTCATTCCCAGCCCCCGGCCCCACCCCAGGGGTCAGGGGGCGGGGGCGGTGGGTAATGGTCCTGGATGGCTTAACACGGACATAACATTACAAGCCCTGAACAAAGCCTATCAGAGACCTAAAGTCCAAGGAAGTACTCACCTCCCCAATCCCCCGGGATCTCCAACCAATGGCTAGGGAGGAGTAAGTGAGCGGTTTCATCAGTAGGACCGTCCATGGAATAGGTTTTATATAGCCAGTGGCGGATCTAGCCGGTCGGTTTGGGAGGGGCAAACCAATGTCGAAAAGCAAAAAAAAAAACAAACAAACGTCACGCAGTGTAAAATTGCGCTAAAATATGATCTGTCGGAAATTTTTAGGTATAAGAGGCGAAAAGAAAAAAACAGGGTGAGTAATGTGGGCTCGAGATACTTTTTTCCTATCCAAGCCCCAATATTTACCCTGAACTTAACTGGTTCTGTTTGAAGTTGAGAGTTGAAGTACCAAAATCTTGCTTATAAACCAAAAAGCAGTCGGGGAAAAGAGGAGGTCGATCGCTTTGGGGGGGGCAAACTATAGCTTTGCCCGAGCTTTTCCGTTTGGGGGGCAAATGCCTTTTTTCCCCGTTGGATCCGCCACTGTATATAGCATCTGGGGCACACTCATATATCATTTTTATTGAGCGTCCTTTTTCCTTTCCATTTTTTAGATTTTAGAATACAATCCGGAGATATCGCTTGAGATACTATGCTCAAAGAAGATTTTCGAAAATCATATGCCTCGGAAAAATTTATATTTTCCCATTGCGTACCAAAAAATACAAAGTGAAACATGTCGATCAGGCACCATTACTGAAGGAAAGGCAAAAATTAATCTAATTTTAGCATCCATAATAGCAAATCGAACAGGGAATTTGGAACTTCAGCTGGTTTTCAATCTATTAGCTTAGTCCCAATAACTACCGTTCTAAATATTCTGAAATAGAAAACTTTCAAATAATTTCGTAGGAAACCAGACAAACAAGGAAAATGACACACATTGATGAGCATAATCCCAAAAAGAAAGATAGGTATGAAAGTTTTAAGATAACAATGACAGAGTAATCTAAGGCGATAGTTATCTCAGGCGCCTATTGTTTTGGTAATTTGCTCATTTACAACATAGCAAGGGTAAGAAAGTAACTGTGGTGAATTCATCAGGATCTTTCCGCGGAATAGACGTTATATGACGTCCGGAACACACCAAACGTTTGTGTTCTTTTGCTGCTAGCACTCAAAGCGATTTATTTAAATTATCCTTTCCAGGGCATTTTATATGACCCTCCAATAAAGGGTCACCTGACCCTGTCTTGGAGGGTCACATCGTACATAAATGAAGTGTCAACTGACTCTGAATCGGCGGGTTCCATGGTTATTTGGCGAGTCAAGTGACCCGTCTTTAAAGAGTCATGTGACCCCCTTAGTCCTGGTGACTTTCCTCTGCGGTGTCGATGAACACCGAAAAAAAGATAGAACATTTTTACAGGGTCAAATTACGCCGCTCCGGGGAGTAAACTTTTCTTTCCGGAGTCAAAATTTTTATCAGTGCACCATCCACCATATCCCTTGTATTTTTATTTATTTTTTCCATTTCTTTAGAAACTTTCTGATCAAAGAGTTCATGAATTCGACACCCGGAAAAAATTGGTAATCATTTTCCGTAGAAGACCATTTCTTCGTACTCAAAACAACTGACCTTCAATAACTTCATACCTGATTACCAGAGTGAATTGAGGTAAAGTCAAGTTTAACATCATGCACGCAGCAGCATTTGATTTCCCGAAATGTGCCAAAAACTGTTATTATAGCCACGCTGTCATATAGGTATGGGCCAGCCTTAATATTTGGTGACCTAAATTCACCAACACTTGGTCGGATCGAGAAAAATCAAACTATAAGCGAAATAATAACAAACACTTAAAAAGGGATAGAAAAATTTCTGTCGTGTAAATGTTATAATGCCAAAATATTATACGACACATATAGGAGATGGGCCCCGATTACTAAGGGGCCCCCGGCCTGGTGGGCCCCCGACGGTAGTCGGACCCCCTTGGCCGAATCCTGGCTACGCCACTGGCAACGTTATAGGGTCAAACGTAACAAAACCTCTTTTCTGCGGAGAAAAATGCGCTCCGCAACCAGAGCACCTAGCGACTTGCGGTTCTTACTAAAAGAATCCTTGGCATTAAAAATGAACGATTCCAGAATTTCATGATCGTAGTCTCCTTAGGTGCAACGTTATAACGTAAAACGTCTTGCGGAGAGAAACGTTCTCGGAAACCAGACCAGATATCGACTTGTGGTTTTCACCAGCGTCATCACAAACGTAAGATTCCAGACTTTCGTGATGCTCAACCCGGTAGCAGCAACGTTATAGGGTCAAACGTAACAAAACGTCTTTTCTGCGGAGAAAAAATGCTCTCTGTAACCAGAGCACCTAGCGACTTGCGGTTTTCGCTAAAATAATCCTTGGCATTGAAAATGAAGGATTCCAGAATTTCATGATCTTAGTCCACTTCAGTGCAACGTTATAACGTAAAACGTCTTGCGGAGAGAAACGTTCTCAGAAACCAGACCAGATATCGACTTGTGGTTTTCTCCAGCGTCATCGGCGTCATCACAAACGTAAGATTCCAGACTTTCGTGATGCTCAATCCGGTAGCAGCAACGTTATAGGGTCAAACGTAACAAAACGTCTTTTCTGCGGGGTAAAATGCTCTCTGCAACCAGAGCACCTAGCGACTTGCGGTTTTCACTAAAATAATCCTTGGCATTGAAAATGAAGGATTCCAGAATTTCATGATCTTAGTCTACTTCGGTGCAACGTTATAACGTAAAACGTCTTGCGGAGAGAAACGTTCTCAGAAACCAGACCAGATATCGACTTGTGGTTTTCTCCAGCGTCATCGGCGTCATCACAAACGTAAGATTGCAGACTTTCGTGATGCTCAATCCGGTAGCAGCAACGTTATAGGGTCAAACGTAACAAAACGTCTTTTCTGCGGAGAAAAATGCTCTCTGCAACCAGGGCACCTAGCGACTTGCAGTTTTCACTAAAGTAATCCTTGGCATTGAAAATGAAGGATTCCAGAATTTCATGATCCTAGTCCTCTTAGGTGCAACGTTATAACGTAAAACGTCTTGCGGAGAGAAACGTTCTCGGAAACCAGACCAGATATCGACTTGGGTTTTCACCAGCGTCATTGGCGTCATCACAAACGTAAGATTCGAGACTTTCGTGATGCTCAACTCGGTAGCAGCAACGTTATAGGGTCAAACGTAGCATTGCTGGGCCCAGGTGTGGTTGCTTGTTTACAGACGAGACTGGAGCGTCGATGCTCTGTGTGGTGGCAGGTGGCGCCACCTAGAATGGAACCAGTGGTTGCGCCACCTGGAACGTGACCGGCCTGTCGTGCCGCGATGGTATGGGACCAACCCAGTGATCTGGGGATCAGTTCAGTCAGTGACCTCCCTGAACCGGGGATGACCGGGCCCTGCGGGGCTGAGCTACTTGGCCTATGACGCACCAGTGGCGTGCACGAGCGATTGCTGCCATAACGACGGTATCCATAATATTTCATGAGGTATTGAGCTCTTTGACTGTGATTAAACGGAATGTGACACCTTCACGTGATTTTAACTGAGATTGCCAAGTTGTAAAACAAGTCAGAAAACCCGGTACTCCATATTTCATTTGTCTTGTTTTCATTATCATGTTCGGGCATGTATGTAGTTCTTGTGTTCATTTCGTGACGATGTGCTGGAGCACTGACATTTGACTATGTTTTTGACAAAGGTCTAAGAATAACCCACTGTGTGCGGAAAGACCTGCTGATGTGAATACAAATACAAATAAATTTTGTAGACTCCGGAGGGGACATGAAGTGTCGAAAGTTTTAAATGGATCGGCTTAGAAATGTAGCTATGGTAGAGCTCAAAAGTTAAAGTGAGGTGACCTTGGTTGACATCGCCTGGTGACCTGACCTAAGGTGTAAATGATAATTGTTAGGGTTTTTAACGACGCACCAACTGCCAGGGTCATACGGCGTCGCCAACTCTCACCCTGTTGGAAGGGATTTTGGGGATCAGATCGACTTATTCAGAGGCTCCGCCGGGATTTGAACCCGGAACCGGTGGCTTAGAAGACAAGGGTACTATCCACCAAGCCACCTCATCCCCTGACCTAGGGTGACTCGTGGTAATAAATTTCAGGGATGATGGGAAAATAATGGGGTAAGAGGTTGAACCCTCAGCAGCGGTGCTTCCCCTCGTTGTTTTTCTGTTGTTCCGAAAAAAACCTTAGGGGGACCATCGATTTCATTATTCAAGGTGGGGCGAGGGTTAGGGAAGATTTTTGGATTTGGAGGCTTTGTGTCGCGTTCCCCCGGACGTAGCTGGAAATTGAAACATGTTATGACCTCAGTTTGGCTTCTATAGCCTTTGGTAATCTCTTGTGGCATTTTCAAACGTGTTCAAACTTGACCTATGGTAATCTATAGTGAATTTTGCCGAGCATACTCATTATTTTAGCTCTTTTATAATGAAGAAGTTTTAAGCACTAAAACAAATCATTGGTGACTCTTAGTGGTGCATTGCATTGCATGGGACTGGTTCAGAGCTCAAAAGTATTCCTTAGAAGTGAAGGTAACTAGTTCAGAGTCCACATCATTTAAATGGACTATTCACAAGCCATTCTGAATCATTTACGCCAATTTAGTGAGTTTCTAATCATCTGTCCCTGCTTACACCCCATTCAAGGTCAAATTAGTTCAAAGATTGAAAAAGGTCAAGACCGTTTTGGAAGAAAAGCGTCTTGTTCAGTGTCATTTTCTTGCAAATTGACTATTCATAAGAAATTTTGCATCAGTTACGCCAAGTGCCTGCTTCATCATGTGTTATTGGTTAGACCCCCTTCAAGGTCAAATAAGGTCAAATTTCTAAAAAAAAGTTCATGTAATATGCAAACCAACTAGTTTACTGTCCATATCATTCAAATTTACTATTCATAAACCATTCTGCATCATTTACTCCAAGTAAGTTTGCTTCTTCAATTGTTATTACGGACCCCCTTTCAAGGTAATTAAGTTCACAGGTCGAAAAAGGTTAAGCCCGTATCGGACGCAAGTCAAATAATTCGGTGTTCATCTCATTTAGAAATACCGAATTGAAACACGCATCTGTAGGCGTTATTCGACACAGAGTTATCAATGAGGCCACGCAAAGTCAAATAAAGGTCATTGAATGCCAAAAAAGGTCATAAAAGGTCTAACCTGATAAAAGTGAGCCTCGAAGGCTGGAAGAAAATATTCTGGGACAGTTCATGAGCAAATGATGCAAAAGAACGATAAAAGTCTGGAGCATTCACGTGAAAACGGGTACAGGCGCCCAAATGACCCCAACATGCCTCCACTCTTGAGGTCATAATTCCGTGACCTTGACGGGTAGGAACAATCATTTGCAAGATGTCCGCAATGAATGCGTCAGAAGCTATACAACATTTCAAGACTCTAACTTAAGAAGCTCGTTTTCAATTATTGAAAAACTCAGAGGGGTTGCAACACTCCCCCCTGTACGTGTAAGGGTTAACACCCCATGTGGCGTTGGCGGGAAAGCAATTGGTTGAAAAGTTCATGGTGCCCATCTTAAATTCGAACGTTCCGTCGTCACTGGCATTAACCATACCGTGGGTTACGATGGTACAGCTCCGTAGTGACACCTAGTGTCATGTTTCGGAAGTAAGAAGTAGTATATTTAGTGCGAAAGCCGTGTTTTTTATTACTTTAACTAAAAACATATTTCCAAAGGTAAAAATGCTTTTACACGAATTTTTAAATTTCACTGTACTGCGGGTCAAGGTCACCATTCAAAAACTAGGTCACGAGGTCATGATGTCAAGTTTGCAGAAATATAAAAATCGAAGATAGCCAAATTAAAATATGCTAAATGGTGAACAAAAAGACAAAATATCGTTACAATCATTAAAAAATGGCAGAACTATAGGCTTTCAAACCAATGCCTACATGGTGACCCCCAAAAATGCCGGAGGCTATATCTGCCATACCAAATTTTCAAATAATTCTTTGGCGCCAGGGTTAGATTCTACACCTTTAAAACCCCCTTGGGACCAATTTTGGAGAGAATAAAAAATAGAAGGGTTCTATTTTGCGAAATTTTTGGTCGATTTATGGTGGAATGCCCCAGGGGGAAGTGATGTGGTGTTTGACACCTCTGATTGGCCGTGATGGACGGCTGAACTTGAGGTCAGCCGGGGTGGGGCCTGTCGAGGCCGGCCGAGTCAGTCGCTGATATGAGCCACTCAAGTGAGGAATAAATACGACGTGACAGTAGGGTAGTGGCATGGAATATTATAGACACTAGAAGACCACTAGGTGGTGTTGGGGCTGTTTTTTGGAGAACTAGTGATGTGAAAGATTAATTGGTTATTGGTATCCTGCAGGGGGTTTTTAGTAAAAATTTAGTACGAGATCCCTTATGATTTATTGGAGGACAAAGTGCAACTTAAAATTCCAATAGTCATGTTAAGATATTACATTAGTCAGAGAAACTTATAAGCTCTTGTATGAATGTAGACACATTGGTCTTCCGCCTCCTGCACTCCGTCTGTGGCTCTCTAGTCCCCCCTGTGCATTGGTTATTACCCTCCTGCGCTCCGTCTGTGGCTCTCTAGTCCCCTGTGCATTGGTTATTACCCTCCTGCGCTCCGTCTGTGACTCTAGTCCCCCTGTGCATTGGTTATTACCCTCCTGCGCCCGTCCGTGACTCTCAGTCCCCCTGTGCATTGGTTATTACCCTCCTGCACTCCGTCTGTGGCTCTCTAGTCCCCCTGTGCATTGGTTATTACCCTCCTGCACTCCGTCTGTGGCTCTCTAGTCCCCCTGTGCATTGGTTATTACCCTCCTGCACTCTGTCTGTGGCTCTCAGTCCCCCTGTGCATTGGTTATTACCCTCCTGCGCTCCGTCCGTGGCACGCTAGTCCCCCTGTGCATTGGTTATTACCCTCCTGCACTCCGTCTGTGGCTCTCTAGTCCCCCTGTGCATTGGTTATTACCCTCCTGCACTCCGTCTGTGGCTCTCAGTCCCCCTGTGCATTGGTTATTACCCTCCTGCGCTCCGTCTGTGGCTCTCAGTCCCCCTGTGCATTGGTTATTACCCTCCTGCGCTCCGTCTGTGGCTCTCAGTCCCCCTGTGCATTGGTTATTACTCTCCTGCACTCCGTCTGTGGCTCTCTAGTCCCCCTGTGCATTGGTTATTACCCCCCGCACTCCGTCTGTGGCCTCAGTCCCCCCTGTGCATTGGTTATTACCCTCCTGCGCCCGTCTGTGGCTCTCTAGTCCCCCTGTGCATTGGTTATTACCCTCCTGCGCTCCGTCTGTGGCTCTCTAGTCCCCCTGTGCATTGGTTATTACCCTCCTGCACTCCGTCTGTGGCTCTCTAGTCCCCCCTGTGCATTGGTTATTACCCTCCCGCACTCCGTCTGTGGCTCTCTAGTCCCCCTGTGCATTGGTTATTACCCTCCTGCGCTCCGTCTGTGGCTCTCTAGTCCCCCTGTGCATTGGTTATTACCCTCCTGCACTCCGTCTGTGGCTCTCTAGTCCGTTGAGCGCCTGTCCTCCAGCACAGCTGCCGTCCCGCTTATCTTGGCACACCCCGTCCAGAAATTTCCTTTTAAAATGTTTTCTTTCTCAAATCTTCAGTCCATACATGTACTCATAACACAGGTAAAAAATGGATCACACACAAAGCGAGCAGGTGACTGATAAAACGCTGGCAGGGTGTAAGGTGAACAGATGCGATCTTCATGTAGTTCTCATTCCCCTGTTTTTGTATTCTAGTGTTCCCCTCTGATGCATTATGTATGGGATGTATGTGGCATACCTGAATACATGTTTGGAAGTAAGTATGGTCAAGGGTGGCCAAAGATAGAAGCTTTTGTATCCATACATATATTTCACACATACACATGGGGGACATACATTGGGACATGCACTTTGGGTAAAACGAGTGTCAACACGCACGCGATTCCGGCGATTCATGAATCCGCGATTCTTGAACACGAGACTCCTGAGAGGTCAGACGATGTTGGAGCAGTAGCGTAACATTTGCAGCAGCATCATAAGGAATAGTGTTATCACAGTTAACCGTTCAGAAAAAAAGAAAAAATAGGGGCACGGGGAAATAAAAAAATAATGAAAAGTAAAAAAATTGATGGGTTACTATCTAGCAAAGAAAAATTCAAACCTAGCATAATTTTGGCAATTTTTTTTAACTGAAAATTGTGTAAGACAGGAAAGTTCTTGCAATTTTTTTATAATTGTATTTTCATATCTGGCGGATGTGGATACCGTTATGAGATTTTATGTCATCTGATACCTTTCCTGAAAGCAAACCTGCAATAAAAATCGCTTGCCCTTGAATTTCTGGTATAACTGAAGGAAGCCAAATTAATTCATTACAGACTAGTAAAATATGGTTTCCTATGTAAATCGATATGCTGAGCTCAAATATAATACTCACTTCCCGCGCTGATTTTATATTACGATATAATTCGGCACATGGGATTTTCTGTGGGTGTTGGAAGCAAAAGCAGAAGTGATGTAAACAATGTGTGGTGCGCGAAAATGCTAGGAAAAAGGACATTTTTTCTTTTTTCGGTGATGTGATTATGATAAAGTGAAAAGGAAGTATTTTACAATCATATGTGAAATAACATAATAAGTGTGACTAATCATAAGAGTTCAGGGGCATTTTTTCACAATGTTTCAGCCATTTTGCCATCACTTTCGTCTTTTTCCTTTCTTATTGTTGGATTATTTAATTCATGTGAGGCTAAACTGGTGTTCTTTTTGAAATCTAGAGAATTTTTTATATAAACCATGCAGGCATATAGTGTATTTCTGCTTTTTTTGCTATTTGGATTGCATCCATATTCATATATTTAATTACAATTTCAATCTGTACAGTAACTGCACAAGTTTCTGAACAAAGGAAGAGAAAAGGAATGGCAGAGCCGGCAAGGAAACATGACACCCAAAACACAGATGAAGGGTAGACATTGGAATTTAGTATGAATGGGGAAAAAGCATGAATGGAGTAAAGGACTTGTTCCCCGGTCCGGAGGATCAGCTCCGTTTCCTCCATGAGCGGGGGTGCCGCGCCGGCAGCGAGCGCGAGCGGTATGTGGAGGAACGGAGTGGTGGAAGAACGAAGACGAGCCCGCAGCCTCCTCCGGGACGACCACCCAGGGTCTCGCGATCACCGGGTTGCGGCGAAAAAACGTGTGGCGGAGGTGGAGAAACGAGTGTCACGCGCATGCTTCCGTAACTTCGTCTCCACCACTCTCAACAAGCCAGACAGTGTAGGTAGAGTCTGTAAGACACTGAAGAAGTGGGAACAGTCTACCGACGATGAGCACCGCAACGAACAGGCGATGGAGGACGGTGGCCGCCTCCTCGTCCGCGATGATGAAAAAGCCAACGCCTTCTGCCGCACATACGCCTGGGTGTCACGACAAGTAAGAAACCGCAAGCTCGACATGGTTGCAAAGCACAAGATGTCAAACCCGGCCTGGCGCCATTGCCAGGAGTGCAGGGACGATAAGGGGGACGGCTGCTGCCGACCCTTCTCCATGTGCGAACTAACCCGCGAGTTATAATTTTGGGTATCACAAACTAGGGCATATGGCGTCGCAACTCTCCCTGTGGAGGGTTTTCGGGAGCAGCTTGCTCTTTCAGGAAGCGCCGGGCAACCGGTCGGCTAACCCGAGTTAACACCCGCACTGGAGGGGGTCTGGCACTAACGCGCACTGGAGGGGGCCTGGTAGGCCCCCTAAGATCTCGGAAACTAAGAGGGTTAGAAAAATACCACTTGGTAGGTGGGTGGGGGCTATGGTGATCTACATGATGACCAATTTTCATTGACCCAGGTCAATATCTTCAAGGTCAAACGAGGTCGTAAAGGTCAAATATTGGCCATGCTGGGATCGATTGGTAAATGCTGTGATTATGCAGAAAAATGGCGGGAATAAGCTAAAGGCGGACAAGATTCATAGAGAAGAGGTCCAAAGAGGCTTCCTCACAACTTTTGGGTCAAGGTCATTCAAGGTCATTGACCTTTAAGGTCACCATATGGTATACTACTTATTATTTACACTTTGACTAACACTGTAGCCACTGTTTGGCGGGAAATGAGGATTGACCTTTCCCAATGACCTTTGACCTTGACCTTTGACCTTGACCTTTGTATTGGGGTACCCTACCGATGACGTCATAGCATAATATATGTCAGACGGGGTAACGTCATTTGGCCGGACGCACAGTGGTCAGTGACCTTGAAAGTGCAGATATGACCTTGACCTGTGACCTTTGACCTTGACCTTGACTTTCATGTGAAGTGACCTTGACATATAGTCCCGCTTATATGACGTTATGACGTCACCACTCCGTCTTCAATGCAAGCTAACTGGTCCGACCGCGCGTTTACGGCGATCTCAAAATGCAGGTCTGACTTTGAAAGCCTATAAGTCAAAAAATTTTCGGCCGATTTTCAAAAAGTCTTCACCAATCGACGCGCTATTAAATTCTGTTAAATGTGGCCAGGTTTCGTTTTTCCGCTACAAGCAGTTCTCCGGCCACCTCGGAAAACAGGTGGGTGGGGGCCTCCGAGGCCCCCTCCAGTGCGCGTGTTAAATGCGCTTAAAGGGAATGTGGCACCTTGGTTGAATCCTGGAATTTAGTGTAATTAGGCGTACTTTTAGTCAGAAATAATGAAACCACTCATGATTTCTCTGAAAAATGTACAATAAGCTCAATATTTGGTTTTTAAAAATACTCCTCTAGAAAAAGAAATAAATATCAGACTGTGGATGATGTCACGATCTGGTAACCACTACCATACTTGAAACGCTTCAAGGGCTTCGATTGGCTGATCCTCATCGTGACGTCAGCATATATCGTCACACCAGTAGCTCACAACATTGGCCGCCGGCGACGGGGGCTGAGGTGGGCTGGTGTCAGGTATGTTTTAGCTTTTTTCTACGGAAATATCGAGTTGCAAGACAAATGAAATATGGAGTACCGGGTTTTCCGACCTGCTTTACAACTTGGCTATCTCAGTTAAAATCACGTTGTGAAGGTGCCACATTCCCTTTAAGCTTAAGAAGTCGCCTGGACCGGACGATGTCAGCAACGAAATGCTAAAGCACCTTGGAAATCGCGCTCGTGAGACCCTCTTACAACTCATCACCCGTTCATGGACTGAGTGCGTAGTCCCGCAAGAATGGCGAAGAGCGACGATAGTGCCCATTCCGAAAGCGGGCAAAGACAAGCGCAAAGTTGCCAGTTACAGGCCCATAGCACTGACCAGCCACGTAGCCAAACTGGCTGAACGATTGGTGCTGTCTCGCCTTTAACTACGCCGCAATCCAGCGAGATCTAATCACGTCGGAACAGGTCGGCTTCCGCGAGGGCAGAGCAGTTGATGATAATATCGGGCGCCTGGTACAACAGGTTCAAGATGGCTGGCAACTCCCCAGGCCAAGGGGGCGGAAGGCGGAGGACGGAAAAACTGCACAGAAGTATGTGCTGCTCGCGTATGATTTTGCGCGAGCCTACGACACTGTCGACCACTGCCTCCTCCGTACCAGACTAATGGAAGCCGGACTGCCCAGATGTCTTGTTCAGTGGGTCTGGCAGTTCCTCCGGGACCGAAGGGCAAGAGTGGATGTCAACGGGTCCCTTAGTCGCGAACGAGTTTTTCGGGCAGGCCTTCCACGGGCAGCGTCCTGTCGCCCATCCTCTTCCTGCTCTGGGCGGCCCCGCTCGCGTCCACCCTCCGAAAACTACCCGGCGTCCCACCCTTCATGTATGCCGACGACACGGCCACCCTGTGTGCCGGCAACACAATTGCGGCAGCCAGGAGCAGAGCCCAGGTGGCGGCAGACACCCTGGTGGCCTGGGCCCGACAGTCCAAGATGACCGTCGCCGCTGAGAAGACCCAAATGCTGGTTTTGTCCCAATGGGCACACGATGAAATTGATTGCTCCATCAAAGTGGCCGGAAAGTCAGTAGCAGCCTCCCCCACCCTCAAGCTTCTAGGAGTGAGCATGGACCGGCTCCTTCATTTCGGCCCTCACTGTCGGGACATGAAACAAAAAACAAGACCCAGAATCGCCCAGCTCAGACAGCTCACCGGACGGGACTGGGGCTTGGACGAGCACACATTGCGGGTAGTAGCCAATGGCTATGTGCGCGGCGCGTTGGAGCATGCCGCTGCCGCCTGGCTCCCTGCAACCCCACCCTCCCACGTGGAACTGCTGGAACGGGAACTGAGAGCAGCCGCCCGGGTGATAACTGGGTGTCCCCTCTCCACCCCCTCACACGCGGTGATAGCAGAGGCGGGCCTGACCCCTGTGGCGGACCGCCGAATCACGCTAGCCGGCCGCTTCCTGGCCAAGGCGAAGTCACTTCCTCCCACGGACCCTCTCCGTGCGGTGGCGGACAAGCAGGTCATCCGACGACTCCCCTCCATTACGGGATGGAAAGACGTGAGGGAGGAAGCCTGGCGCCTCGCCGGGATGACCTACCCAGTGGAACTGGTGCCGCCTCTGCGCCCCCCGCCCTGGACACCAACAGACAACACAAGTTACAGTGGGTGAGGGCCTCCGCCCAGATGTCACTCCCACCCAGAAGAAAGCAGCAGCGACCCTACACCTAGCCGGACTACCCCAATGTGCCACATGAGTGTGGACAGACGGATCGGCGGAGGGTGGCATCCCGCACGGGGGAGCGGGGGCATACATCGAGTACCCGGACGGAGAGGAGCAAGAAGTCCGCCGCCCAGCTGGCATGCTGTGTTCCAGCTTCCGAGCGGAAATGGTTGCTCTCCAGGCCGCCCTCACCTCCGTACGGGACCGCCGAGCTCACCGGGCGGACCCCATCGTCGTCTGTACCGATTCTCAGGCGGCTTTTGCGTGTCTCCGGTCCGGCCCTGCGCTGCAGTCCACCACACTGGGCGCGGAGGTATGGCAGCTTCTGCTTGAACTCATTCAGGATGACCGCCTTATAAGTATCCCAATGGGTCCCGTCGCACTGCGACATTCGCGGGAATGAACGCGCCGACCGCGTCGCTCACGAAGCCTCAACGATGGCCCAGGACACCGTTGCGGTAGACGCAAGAACCGTGCAGAAGACATTGGCCAGGGAGGCAAGGAAACGCTCTGTGTCTCAGCGCCCCCGGGATGGTACCGAACACTGATGTACTCCCATCTGCCACCATCTGTATCAGGAGTGTCTAGAGCGGAGGCCGTTGACGTTCACCAACTCCGCGCCGGCCATTGGTCCGGCTCCGCCCTATACCTCCACCGCATCGGACGGAACCCCTCCCGGCAGTGCCTCCAGTGTGACGACCCCTGCTGCCCGGCGGGTCGGTGCACGGCCTGCCGGGAGGAAAACGACACCCTAGCCCACGTGCTGCTGCGGTGCCCCGCCCTGATGGCGCTACGATATCGCCTGACGGGCAGCATATCTATCAACATGGAGGAGGCACGGCGTGACGACGTCATCGCGGCCCTGGCGGCCGCATACAGGTGGCTCCAGAGCCATCTGGCTACTACTCCGCCAGGGGGCAGGAGGGAATGACAACAACAACAGCGGTATGTGGGTACAAAATAAAATAGATGGAAAAATAGATGGCACAGTGAGCAAGAGAATCCAATTTATTGTATTTACTGCCTGAGCAAGTACAAGGGGAACAAGACGCATGAGGCAGCATAGTGGGCGCGATGGAGGAACGTCTGTTTGTGTGGTATCTGGGTTGCGAGGGTAGCGTTAGAGGGACGAGATGGAAGGAAATATTTATTTTGGGACAGAAGCAGTGTACATGAAGCACATAAAATGGTTCAGGTAACACGACCGAGATAAAAAACACAGTTCGAAATTCCATCCTTTCTCTTGTATCCACCACGTACTAACGAGTTTTGGCAGTGGTGCGATTCACGGGATAACAGATTTAAACAATAAATTTCAACACGGGACTGCAACGGTCGAACAGGGAAGAGTACATTCTTCAGCATGAAGCACAACCCCTAGTTGCTACACGAACTAATGTACGAACTTCTAGTTGATTGACCTGTAGTTTCTTACCCGTTTAGTGTTTAACTTGCAAATCTTCCCTCAGACAGCATTGTTAGATGATTGTCGCAATTTTCTCTCATGGTAGCAGGTATGGATTTCCTGGTTATGATTCAAACGGTATGTTGATTTCTTTACCTGCTTATGATATGAAATTGTAAATGTTTGTCTTAGCGCACAAGAAATGAAAGAGAAAGCCAGTAAAGAGAGAGCAAAGGCTGCCGGGACCGCATCGTTCCTCGCTGGGACTAGGCTGGACCAAAGAACTTTCGCGGGGACTTGGTCCGGGACCAGCTTTTTCCACATAGTCCCATCTCTCATCCGAACCTGCCGCTGGCCGACCTGGGCCGTGATGATGATGATGATGATGGTTCCGGCCGTCGAATAAGGATATCCATAGGGGGGCGCCTCGTTAAAGTCGCCCCAATCGCCGAACGAAGATTCGGCGATTCCGGTTTGGATGACAGCCGATTTGTGGCGAGGACTCGCGCCGTTGCGCCGTCCCCGCCGTCCAGGTCCCACCTGGCCCCCTCTCGGGACCGGAGGTGGCTGTCTTCGGGACCGTTTTCGTGGTGATTACCCGGGCTGGGGTACCCGAATTGCAACCTTGAGTGATCCAGCCTGGCATACCTGGTAATGACCTGGGCCGTCGGATGGCGGTACTTGCCGTGCCTGGAACGCTTCCGCCGTGACTCTCGCGAGTGCCCCCAAATATGCATTCATATTTCAAAATCTGCCTGACGCTTCTAATACTTGCTCTTAGAGCGGTTTTAACCATTGCTCTTTCCCCTCTTGTATTGGTCTGAAGAGCACATCAACAATTTAAAAGTTTTATTCGCATGGCTCGGTATAAATCACCGAGCTCAGTTTTTCCATCCATCCAACTACCAAGGTATGTTTTTTGTAAATGCCCCAACGTATTATTTTGACTGACAAGCTATGACTGGCATCGGGTCTTCGAACGGCATCGTAATCGACTGATATTGAGATGAGTGTAGAGTAAATAAACTGCATGATCACTGATCTGGTTCAGTTGGTTTAGATGTCACGGCTCAATTTGGGATGTCCCTGGATCAAAGCTAACTTCTGGTAGTGTTTTCTTCGACACTTCCCACCCAGGAGATGGCAGCAAACTGGGCAGTGTTCATCCTAAGACGGAATTTACACGGAGCAATCAGCGCCTTTGTTATTGGGCGCCTAGGCTTGACCAGCCTTTAAAGTGATTCATGGCTTCGGTAACATGCATGCACCGAGGGTACAGCAGTACATCGTGTCACTGGATCCGTCTTCTGTCCCTTTTTAAGTTTATTTTTGTGTTTGGCTTACTCGGGACCATTTTTTTGTTAGTAGCTGGTGTTCATAACAACGCACACACACTATGCAGAAAGCGAAAGTTTCCATTTTCCGACACCCTTACGGGACAGCGGCACCGCATTCTGCGGCACATAGGCTGTTCCGGTCTCCCCCAAGCCGCAGCGCTCGGCAGAAGTCGAACCCTCATATGAGGGTCGCGGGTGAGAGACCGGGCCGGTAGATTACTTTTAAGGCCGGTCAGTAAGATCATGAATAAACAACGCAAGCATTAGTGGCGAGGATTGACTTCCCGCTGGTGTTTCGGATCGTGTGCGGGCTAATGTGAACTTTTCTCACGGATGTTAGTGTGATTATGCCGGATGTTTGGCACAGTCCTTCTCCCTAACATGCATTTCCCGCTTTTCAGAGACCACTGGCAGTACTAAGGAACTGTAGGGATTCAACCGACGGTCCAAGTATCGATCCTACCAGATGTAAGTTGTTCTGTCAGTTAAAGTAGAGCTCGTCAGGCGGGGACACGGTGTTGTATGTTTTCAGGAGGTCCAGTACAACAACTGTGACCTTTTGTCTCTTGTAAAAGCGCCAGTGCTGAGGCCGACAACTGCGCCGCCTGGGCTCCAGAGGCCGCGACTATCTCACTAAACCCCGACTCAGTCGCTTCAGGCCCTGTGGAATCATTTCCTGAATCGGAATCGATAACGCTGCGAGGTAAGGCGGACCAGTAGACGAACATAAATTGAAAACGGGGTCACTTTTGGACTTAACTCATAATGACAGGTAGTCTGAGTTTGTTCTCATTCTGATGTATTCGTCCGTGAGTTGCGAACAGGACAATGACATGGGCCGCCTCCTTCAATACGGTTCACTTTCCAGGTGGGGGATCATGTTTCATGTAAGTGTAGAGCTGTTCTCTGACCGCAGTCTGCTGTTTTTGCGTCCTTCTTATGTTTAGAGCGAGCCAATTGCTATTTTCCCCTGCGTTTGTCGAAAACCGAGGGAAAACTGCTCGGTCAGCACTCTGAATGCGTCCATATGTATGTTTCGCTTTATTCGAATGGAGTTAAAACATTGAATTGTTTTGATAACATTGAAAAGTGTACCTTCAGTGGCGTATCCAGGGAGGATACTGGGCATTGCCCCCCTCTTTGGTGGGTTTTCCCTTGCATAGATATGTGGGTCTTCCACTTATTAAAGGGAGATACGCGAAAAAAACTTTATTGTGGTTTCTTGCTATTTGAAAAATCCTGATTACGAAACTGTCAATTATTTTTGTATATTCGGCAAAATTTTGGGAGGCCACTCACTTATTATCGAAATATGTTAACAGTTCCGATAAAATTTGGAAACCTTTACCCATCACTTACTTCTCGAAAACTATTTAAAGTTGAAAAGTATTGTTTTTTGTAATAAAAATGTTTGTTCTTCTGTATCTGTATTTGAATTAATTTTACAAAGCCTTTAAAAATACAACATTAATTAGTTTGCACTAGAAACGGAAAAACGCATAATTACTCAAGTCTTCAGCCGTTTCGTACTTCGGGTCTTGAGTCGTTTTCTGCTTCAGCCCCAGGAAGTCTGCTAATTTTTCAGGAAGTTCATGAATGGTGTTTAAATTCTAGGATATGATGTAGGAAAACAGGAAAATATGAGACTCCGAAAAATTTTGGTTCACATGGAAGAAGTGTTATTTATGAACACATAAAATTACCCCTGTCTTGTTATATTACCTGGTGCTATCAATGTCCAAAAATGATGCCTTCTGACTGGGTGCCCCCCCTCCACATCGGAAATCCTGTGGCCGCCTATGTCTCGACTGTTTCGGCTATAAACCCTTCAAATACGAGTTATGATTAGATGATCTTAATGCACAAAGTATCATCCCTCGTGCCGACTCCTGTGCTCCAGCCTCCTCTAATTCAACTCTTCAAAAAAACAGAAAGTTAGAACCAGTGGCGGATTAAACGTCATGCACGTGAGTTGAAAATTCACTACTTTTCCACATGTTTTTTATAGCAAAAATCACTTACGAGCGCTGGTGGGAGAGCAATTCCTGGCTCGCGGGAATTCAAACATCTCAAACTATCCACTCATATTTTCATCATTCAAACTATTCACCCGCTCCGGAATCGGGATTCTAAGCCACTACATTGTCGCTGACTGGTGTTTCGGGAGAGCGGAGCAAAGTGCGGTCGAGCAGTAAAATACCCAGGCCACCATGCTGTCGGCGGCTTTGCTACCCATTATCTCGGCACTGCCGATCTAGCGGTGGAGTGCCGCTGTCGCCGTCAGTTTGGTGGTCTGCCGGTATGGGCGTCAGTTTGGTGGTCTGTCGGTATGGGCGTCAGTTTGGTGGGCTGTCGGTATCGGCGTCAGTTTGGTGGTCTGCCGGTATGGGCGTCAGTTTGGTGGGCTGTCGGTATGGGCGTCAGTTTGGTGGGCTGTCGGTATGGGCGTCAGTTTGGTGGGCTGTCGGTATGGGCGTCAGTTTGGTGGGCTGTCGGTATGGGCGTCAGTTTGGTGGGCTGTCGGTATCGGCGTCAGTTTGGTGGGCTGTCGGTATGGGCGTCAGTTTGGTGGTCTGTCGGTATGGGCGTCAGTTTGGTGGGCTGTCGGTATCGGCGTCAGTTTGGTGGGCTGTCGGTATCGGCGTCAGTTTGGTGGGCTGTCGGTATGGGCGTCAGTTTGGTGGGCTGTCGGTATCGGCGTCAGCTTAGGGGCTGTCGGTGTCGGCGTCAGTTTGATGGGCTGTCGGTATGGGCGTCAGTTTGGTGGGCTGTCGGTATGGGCGTCAGTTTGGTGGGCTGTCGGTATCGGCGTCAGTTTGGTGGGCTGTCGGTATGGGCGTCAGTTTGGTGGGCTGTCGGTATCGGCGTCAGTTTGGTGGGCTGTCGGTATGGGCGTCAGTTTGGTGGGCTGTCGGTATGGGCGTCAGTTTGGTGGGCTGTCGGTATCGGCGTCAGTTTGGTGGGCTGTCGGTATCGGCGTCAGTTTGGTGGGCTGTCGGTATGAGCGTCAGTTTGGTGGGCTGTCGGTATGAGCGTCAGTTTGGTGGGCTGTCGGTATCGGCGTCAGTTTGGTGGGCTGTCGGTATCGGCGTCAGTTTGGTGGGCTGTCGGTATCGGCGTCAGTTTGGTGGGCTGTCGGTATCGGCGTCAGTTTGGTGGGCTGTCGGTATCGGCGTCAGTTTGGTGGGCTGTCGGTATCGGCGTCAGTTTGGTGGGCTGTCGGTATCGGCGTCAGTTTGGTGGGCTGTCGGTATCGGCGTCAGTTTGGTGGGCTGTCGGTATCGGCGTCAGTTTGGTGGGCTGTCGGTATCGGCGTCAGTTTGGTGGGCTGTCGGTATCGGCGTCAGTTTGGTGGGCTGTCGGTATGGGCGTCAGTTTGGTGGGCTGTCGGTATCGGCGTCAGTTTGGTGGGCTGTCGGTATGAGCGTCAGTTTGGTGGGCTGTCGGTATCGGCGTCAGTTTGGTGGGCTGTCGGAATGGGCGTCAGTTTGGTGGGCTGCCGGTATCGGCGTCAGTTTGGTGGGCTGCCGGTATGGGCGTCAGTTTGGTGGGCTGTCGGTATCGGCGTCAGTTTGGTGGGCTGTCGGTATGAGCGTCAGTTTGGTGGGCTGTCGGTATCGGCGTCAGTTTGGTGGGCTGCCGGTATGAGCGTTAGTTTGATGGGCTGTCGGTATGGGCGTCAGTTTGGTGGGCTGTCGGTATCGGCGTCAGTTTGGTGGGCTGCCAGTATCGGCAGCGGGGATCTACTGCACCGTGCACACAGATGCGTTGTTGTGACGTTTGAATCGAATTTTCAGTGCATATGTCAATTCATCGAATTTGGTGAATTGTTTTCTGTGTTGTAAACTTATTTGAGTGTGTTTGTAATGAGACTTGGAACTGGAGTTCGGGCTGAGACCTTGTGATGACGAGATGCTGCTACAGAAAACCTAATGACTTCAAAACTTTCGGTCAGGTCATGATATTGAAATGCTCTCTCTATCAGTTTCCAGTCGCTCGCTAGTAGTGAAGTGCTGTGATGTGGACGCGATTTCGTCGAGAAGTCAAATATTCTGTCCAAACTGTCACAGCTTCTCGGTCGGATATCTCAATTGCAATCCTGGCGCCGAGCACTCAGTAGTAACAAAAAGTTCGCCGCGCACAGAGTGGCGGCTGCCGAGAGGAGAGCGATTTCGTGTTTGAGGTCAAAGCTCAGGAGAGGCTCAGTGGTGACTGTGCTTTCCGATTTATGGATGATCCATTTCGCAGGTCGATCGCTTGGCTCTTAACCGAGGTTAAGACTAAACATTAACGCTGAAACCCCCTGCACTGAAATGTTCTAACTTGCTTATCAGTATCAAATTTGAATTCCGACGTATTGTTGGCTTTTTTACTCTACGACAACCTCACTTATGTTTCTGTTCTCGCTCACTCTTCTGGACGGCTTTAGGGGTGCTGGGCACCATTAAAGACAGAGGGTCCACCCAACCTGTGTAAGGCGGAGGAGATTGGTTGGCATTCTGTACCCTGACTGCCTTACCGTTGTCTTACCTGTGTTACCTAGCAGCCTACTGAGTGTCTCCGTAGGATCGTCCGCTCCACTGGTGCACTGGCTGTGCGCTTTGGTAGTTCTCAAGAAAAACGCAAACATAAAACATGATAACGCGGATATGATTAACAGAAGATCGATATATTTGAAGCTGCATATGTGTAGGATAAGTGAATATTTTTTGTGCCACTTTCCATGTCTTGTGAATATGTCTGGTGTCTTGTGACACCGGGTGGAAGTCTTCGGGACAAGCTGAAAACTTATTCAGGGGGTAGATATGGTACGGCTATAGCTGTGGTCCATTTTTCTCTTTGTTTTAGAATTTATCGCGGTTTCCAAAATCATGTATATCTGATTCTATTCCGTAAATGCGATATCTTAAAACGTCACGGAGTGGATAACGACCAGGTAGGTCTAAACTCTAAATATATGCTAAATTTTTCATTTGTAAAAATATTAATCGTACAACAGGTATGGGCCATTTCCTCGAGCTGGAATGTTTTCAGGCGAATGTTGAAAAGGGAATTAGTTTTGCGAGGGTTTTGAACTTTAAAAGATGTTGTTAAGTCTAGAATGTTGGGTATTTAGGCCTTCGCGTAGTAGTAGTAGTTGTGCCTCACACATCTCGAACGGTTTTGGGCGGGGTAGATCGCCACCAATGGCCAAATTGATAGATGCTCTAACCCTCTTTTCACCCGCCGCTAATTTTTTGCTACAACGGTGAAGTGAATGCGTAAAGTGATGTTGTTTCCAGCGTTTGCCCTTTTGCCCTGCCATAAATATTGGCTCCTTGGCGAACATTAGCTTGCAAGAGTTGTAACTTGCTGTCGATTCTCTGGAGAGTAGTTCGTCTCCGGAGACCCATTTCGGTTATCTACCCGGTAAGTTAATTTAGTTCCAGCGATAGAGTCGCGATCCCCGGAGAAGTCCGTACAAGCCGTTACTTAGACGTTGCTCCGTCTGCCAGCGCAGTTTTGTCAATACCAATCGGCGGACAGTATTTTGTCAACGACGCAGAGCTGCAGCCTCTCCCGGAACCGGCCGTAGAAGTGTTACACGCGGACGGCCTGCTGTTGTGCTGCTGGGAAGAGGTCGCCTCCGTGACCTTGCCGCCGCGAGGCGCAAGGCAGGTTCTCACTTCCGGGCAGTCGGCTCGTGGAGCAATAGAATAGCAGCAGCCGACTCGCACTGAGTGATGATGATAGTTTTAGATACTGTATTTGGTTGACTTTTTACAGTGTTCTTCTCTTTTAGACCTTGCATTTGACGAGAGGGCTTAAAAGCCCTGCAATGGAGACCTCAATAAAGTTATAAGACTGCTGTGACTGTGACAGCAGCAGCAGCAGCGGCGTATCAACGGCTTAATGTAGCCCTGTCAGCAGGGGCGCCGTCACGGAATTTCGATGGGGGGACGGACCCGAGACTGGTGATTACGGGGGAGGGGAGGGCAGGGACGGAGTTCTATCATATTGGCTGTCTGAAAACTCTGTCCATACACTTTACAAATAAAGTAATTTTGAACATCTACGGAGGTTCACGCAAGTTAGAGGAAGGAAATGTAAGATCAACCTATGTCGAGTCCCATAATTTTCTGCGGGACGCCCCTCGATTGGCGAGTTTGAGGGACGCTTCCCCTCTCCCTCCCCTGCTTTCGACGCCCATGCCTGTCAGTTATCCACTTCGGAGCTGTTTTGCTCCTAAGCCCAGTGTGGTCCTGTCCAACTGTCTAGTCACATTTCAGTTTCTTTAAGCTTCTTTACGCTGGAATGGTCCGCAGTTGAACCACGCTCGAACTCCGAAGTATCGATTTCCTTCTTCCGGAACCATGCTTGTTTTCCCGAAAATCGTGCGCCCTTCTGCGCCTAGAGGTTGGAACAGCACGTTTCTGCACTTCTCGCGGAACTCATGCACTTCTCGCTGAACCCATGGTATCTCTCGTGGCCCTCGCTCCATTGATAGGTGACCTCCGCGGCGCACTTGCCCGACATTGGAGCCCGGCGTGGGAGTTGCCGCCAATGCCCTCCACCCCCAGCTATGGCACGTGCGCGCGCAGCTGCCGCCGCGTGACGTCACACCAGTCAATACTTGCTGCTGCACTCCAGGCCTCAGCGGCGATGACGGCGAACGGCGCCGCGGGATGGCGGCTGGCGGCGTTCGGCAGACTCGCGCGCACGAGACCTGCAGCTCTGAGCTAGTGGTTAGAGGCTGTTGGTGAATCTCACACCTGTGCCACAGTGTCTTGTCAAAGAGAAAGAGCTTGGTGGAGAAGTGGAGTGGTCTGGGCACGAAGTCTTACAAATTCTCAGCAAGGTTTCCGCGCCATCTGCCAAGTTTCTGAGCGGTGCTTATTGCGACCAAAGCAGTTGACGCTTATTTGCCCAGTTGGTGTGTGAAGACAACTCTTCTTTTTCGTCAGGTAATCTAAATCTATCTCTTTTGTAAACTACTGCAAAAGTGTGTATTTATCCCTACTTGCTCATGTACTTAATGGGACATCCAGGGTCTGGTAGAAGGAACCTTTTTTAATTAATTTTATGTTTGGCTGGAATAACCCTTGCCCCTGTGTACCTCCGATTCTCATTTGTTGCAGAGGGGAGGTTATCGGCCCCTATGAGAGATAGCTAAATAAAATCGTGAACGATAGTAGATAGTCGGTGAAAATTGATCGCGAAGCTGGATCAATTTTGGCTCATACCAACATTCGGGTCATTGCGTCAAAGGGGACGGGATAGTGACTGTGTTTTGCGTTTTAGCTTCTGACTGCGTTATCTGTCCCAAATGCTGAGGCATCAATAGATTCCTCGGGCTGGAAGTTTAATGACCATGCTAAGGGAAAATGTAGAAAATGGCGTGACCCAAAGTTAGATCAAGGTCACCAACTGGTGTTATCCTTTCATTATGCATGTCAATCGAAAGACCATGGTAATACTAAACCAATGACGTAATAATAGCTCCATCGCCATTCCTTGCACAGTCATTGACCCGAGCCTGAAAACCCGCTGAACTCCCAGCTGACCCCTTAGAGGTCATGTGTCGAAACGTCAAACATTTTGGCGGATACACGCTAGGCGGGAAAATCTCCGAGTTAAAGTGGAATCAGGTATTTATTCTCTTGCCCGTGTCCATCACCGGCATAGGCAATCCCCTGCTTGCAACAGACTCAGACAGTGCACGTGCTGAAATGTGGTGCCGGTTGAAGGCGTGTTTATAACAGCCATAAATAGTTCGGCTGAAGCGGCCTTTTTGTGCGGATGTCCGGGTTTGTGATGGGTCAATAGTCTGCTCCTTAGTGCATACGAGTGTGCCCGGAGCGGCCCCTCAGCACCACTGACATGTGATAAACTTAACCAGCCCCCCCTCCCCCTACTCTGCCGGAGTCGGGGCGGCCTGCAACTGGCAGCTGATGTGTCCCCCGCTAAACGATACCCTGCGGTCGGAATGCGAGAGGGCCCTGCTGCTGCCATTCGATATGGTTGGTCATTTAAACACGTTCAAAGTCCCGTAGGCTCCATTGGCTGCTACATTACCCTTGGAAATTGATAGGTGTGAACACTTTTATTTTCTAGCAACGTTTCGCATTTATCGTGAAATGGGCTTGCTTCGTTTTCGACTGAAGCCTTTAGAAGACGGTTAGGTTGGGGAGTGGTTCTCAATCCCTTTGACACGATTTCCCTGTCCAGTAGCCAGAAGACTTCAGCGCCCCACTCTTCGGAACTTCTATCAATTAATCGAAAAATGTTTTAGTTTTCGCTTTTATAGATGTTTTGGGTGAGCATTGTCCCAAAGTTGGAATAGTCTACCCCCCCCTGACGACACAGTTGGCTAAGACGCCTTGTTTGGGTGTTGGAGGCCCTGGATGGAGACTGGCCTTCGACCGCCTCCTGCCCAGAAAACAGCTCCATCCACCGCTCGACAAATTGGGGAGTGTGCGCCACAACAGGAACCTCAGCGCCGCGCCAGCGGGCGCCCCTGTTCAGGGGAGCGCGGTTCGGTCGGGCGGTTCGGATCCTTTTACCACCGTCCCAGTGCGCCTCCGGTCCACTTTTGCCCGGGCAGGGTGTGTAGCGCGGGGAGTTTGAACACCCCTCTCTATCTCGGCTTCTATGAGAGATTGCGAAAAAAACGGAACACTGATAGATAATCGGTACGAAATATGTAGATGCCGCCCCGATAGCCCAGTTGGTAGGGCGTTTTGCTCCGGCCGCCGCTCAGAGAGCCGTGAAGTGGCGGCGCTGGTGTGGACGATTGGGGTCGGCTCCCCTGAGACGCCCCGGCACTCATATTTACCCGGCTTAGGTCGACTGGCCTCTGACGCGCACCTGAGCCTGGCGGCCGTCGCTGTTCTATGGGGGACGTCTGACGTTGATTTCCTAATTAACCCGTCATTGCGGGAATGACTTTGGGATGGTAAAGGCGGGGTGTGCGAGCCAAGTTCATTGATTGCTTTAGAGATCTCGATACAGGGCGAAACTTGCAATAATTTGGACACAATGTATTTTTATAAAAAGATGAAACTATATCGGTCACCCTTTGGCTCGGGCAACAACACACACACACCCTTGGCTCGGGTCAATTTTGGGGTCATGATAGTTCAAAGAAGGAAACAGGTTGATGAGAGCTTCCCGGGTCTAGCTCCGAATGAATTGAATAAGAGCCGTTTTTTAATAAAGGGTAACATTTTTTTAGGTTTCAGCTTAACTCGATTCGGGGCGTCGATATCTTGAAATATTGCACCAAAGATTTGTTAAGATTTTCTTTCGGAAACTATTGCTATTGTCATTGCATCACGCCAGTTAAGATTAGCCCAAAGGAATGATGTCATTAAGCCCTCTCCTCCTCCCCGGATTCAGCCTAAATGCATCCTGAAAGTCGGTTGCCATCAATCAATCAGGGTGTCATCAAAGATGACTTAGTGAATTAAAACTGTCGTGGGTTCAAGTCTTGGTAGAATTTGTATATTCGTGTAGGAGACGTGAATCTTTTTCTACTCAATTTTGACGCATCGCTCAAACAATAGGATGCGCTTGATCTCCCCCGGGAAATCAGATAGTTGTGATTCAGCATAAAGTTAAGATTTTGGTCTCATTTTGAAGCAGAATGATTATTCCTTTTACCCTGAAGTGCTGTCACTCCAGAGACCGGCGTTGGGGTCACTTCAGAACGATATGGCTAAAATTTGCCTAAAATAAATTATGTAGATAACCGCATTTGGCTGGCTGAAAATACAATGTTAGATTGTTTTGTCCCAACGATGATCAATCTCGTCACAGAGCAACAACTCTGAGGAGCAAAGCGTTTCGAACAAATGTGCACCTGAGGTCACGCTATTTTAACTCTGACGACGTCGGTGTGTCGCAGCGGCGGCGCGGCAGTAGTGCGGCAGGTTCGCCGCCATGTCGTCAGTCAAGGTGGCGGTGCGGGTGCGGCCCTTCAACAGCCGCGAGATCGGCCGACAGAGCTCCGCCATCATCGACATGAAGGACAACACCACCAGTAAGTGGCGCGCCTGGCAACGCTGCGATGATGGATGTACACGCAGGACTTGGAATTGATGATGCTCTTTGCAAAATGACGTGTTATTTATCGCTAGGATGATGATCCATTTGCCCGTGGCACCGGCGTACTCAGCCTTCTGCATCTTACAGGATATGCTACACAGCTGTGGTCTAGAAGGACATAGTTAGCGGTAAACTGAAGCTGGGGATAACACTGTTTTTATCTCAACATTTTATCGAGACAGAGGATTTATTTTAAAATGTCGATCAATGCGTTGCACTTATTTTCATTGGCTAATGCCTGGTTTGGAAATCTTTGTCAGCAATCGTTTTGCCGATCTAATGCACTTTGGGTCATTATATGGTCCGGCCATTGTTTTACGTCTTATAAATCGTGCTCAATCATTGTTGTGTTATCCGATAAGCCATATACGCAGCCACCTACCGAATTCATTCGACAATGCTGGTGTCGGTCCGTGGGAGCCCTTTATACTCTTGACAAAAACAAGAATCTTCAAGGCCTAGTTTGAAGTTTGCTATCATGCATTGGAGACACGTGAAATACGCGTCGCAATATAGGTGTTTGTAACGCCAAAGCTGATTTTCAAAACTGCTGGTGTTTTCCCGGCTTCTGTTACGGTTTACGCTTTTGAAAGCGCTTTCTGCGGTTTTCCTATATGGAGCGGTGTCGTTCTGCCCGCTCGTCGCCGTTGATAGGCCAACGCTTTGAACCCAGCTCAGGTCTCGGATCGGTCGGACGGAAACATGCCCGCCAACATTCAGTTCCGGTCCGTGAACGTCAAGTGACCGCCGGACTCGAAACGACTCAATATCTCAGCCATGATGATGATGACTTTGGGCCTCTGTTTCTGGTGGTCTATTGAGGGGGGGGGGATGTTAGGATCCTGAGGTCCTGTTTTCTGCTGGTCTGGATGGGGTGAGGGCTTAACAGGAAAGTGTGAGTCAGGAGCGGAAGCCGCAGTTTATTAATTTGCCTGCTGATCAGCGGCTTAACCACGGGAGGGGCGCTAGAACATTCCCTGCAGACAGAGCTATACTACTGATAACTACTCCAGCGTTCATTGGTTGGTTTTGTCATGTCATGGCTCACTTTACGCATGTATAGCCTCGTCCCTGCTACTGCTACCGCGACAATCGACAGCGACGATGCAACTATGCATTGCATTGTTTAACTTTTTTGGAAAGGCTTGCAAAGTGCCGTCTGTGGATGCTTAAACATTTATACGGGGCTAAAGCTTGGAAAATGATTACAGCCAGTCACAGGCGATAGATTCCTTTGGTATTTAAACCTCTTTTGAAATCCCTCGTGTAATAACCATTCTGAATTGAGTTTAATTGTCGCTGGCTTTCCTTCGACCATCGGTGATATGCTGGAGATAATGGGGTCGTGTTGTCCCGGTAGAGTTGCATGCCATGGTGAAACTCGCTTTGTGACGATGGTGGCAGGATCCGCAGCTGTATTGATTCGCTTTGTCTTTTTTCAGCCATCACAAATCCCAAGCAGATCAACGACAATGTCAAGAGTTTCAACTTCGACTACTCCTACTGGTCAATGGATGTAAGTGTGGAAACTTTTGAGGGGTGTATAACGCTTTTATCTGTTTTTAAAGCACAATTGTTCTTTCGATTAAAGATGGTATAAAAAAGTTGGTTGTAGCCGGTTGCGATGGTTGTGGGCTGGTTGGTGATTTCGAGTGCATTTTCACAATGTCTGCTTTGCTGTGTTTTAAACGCGTTTTTTCTTCAATGAAGTACTCATCCAGCAGTCATATGTAGATTTGGGTCTTTCATTTGGCACGACGTTTTCCTTTCTGCAGGCCAGTCGTGTGCTTTCACGGATGAATTGCGTAGCCGTTCATTATGATTCTTTTGTAATTCGTGAGGCATTGTAATTGGGCGGTGACCCGGTGTGCGCTACTGACCGGCTCTGTTCTGGTGCGCCGCAGCCTGCGGCGCCGCAGTTCGCCTCGCAGGAGAAGGTTTACCAGGACATCGGGGTTGAGATGCTGGACCACGCCTTCGAGGGTGAGTGATAACCCCCGACCAGCCGACCGAAACAAAACGCCTGCGCCGCCCAGAATCGGAGAACGGGGCTGCGCTGACAGGGGCGCTGCAGAACAATTGTGGCTACGCAGTGTCTGACAGAAGTCCCTGCTTGAATTTGCTGGGGTTTGCTGTCGATGAAAGGCCTGTCATAGATTTTAGAATCAATAACCGACTTTTTGGTGTTTGGGAATCAGTGGTGTATCAAGGAATTCAGTTATGGTGTCTAGGGGGCTCGAGCCTCCCCTGCCATAGCCTTGGAACAGTCTCCAGCTTTGCAGTTTCCATAGGCTTCTGACATTTCGGGGGGGGGCTTGAGCCCCATAGCCCTTCTTGTATCCCCCTCTGGCGGAGATGGTTCTTTGGGATTTCAAACTGGATGTCAGTCCATCTATTGCCAAAGCGTTGCGCTGCTCCACTCAGGCGGTCCACTCACGAGTCTCTTCTGTTCAGCCCTCCTGGGATATTTCGGACTCTGGGATAAATTGACTCTGAGAGCTGCACCGTACCGACCAGACGCTGCCAGGTGCTCAGTCGCCAGCCGGCCTGGCCAAGGGCTCCATGTAAGTGATGACCGAGGCGGCGGACGGGGCCGGCTCGGAACATTTCCATCTGTCCCTGCGGGCGGCTGATTTAGAGGAGTGATCGGGTAGGTCCAACCAAGCATGGCGCCGCTGCATGTAACGGCGACCTGGCTTCCGAACTGAACAGCCTGAGAATAAAATGACTAGCCACTGTCTGACGGAATAGGCAGGTTCCTTCTGTTTGACCAGAACCAAATGTGAAAGGTGCGGTTTGGTCGATGGAAGATAAATCAATGGTCGCATAGGAAGGTGTTGGGCGAAGAGCGACGCCTGAGTCAGGCTTAGAGCCAGGAATACCCGCTCCGGCGATCCTGGTCGTAAATTTCTTACCCAATTTTCCCATAATGGGGCATCTTTACCCTGCGTCTTCAAACTTAGGAACTGTGCGGCGTAACAACAAATTTAAAGTTGGGCGCACCATTTGCCTACCGATTGAGCTTGTTATCTCCAGGGGGAGTTAGCTGAAGTGTCTGGGCGGCAAGTTACCATAGAATTGGAAGGAGCAGATGTTGTCGTTTTGTACTGTGGGTATTAGAAGACCTGGTGGCTCAGTGGGATGGAATCGCCAACTCTGAAATTATCAGGATGTATGTACCTACTTCTGTCCTAGATTGTGTGGGTGATGCTGGACATAACTGGAGATCCACCCGGTTTTTCAGTGGCACGTTAATCTTTTATGAGCTAGGCGGGAGGTATGTGTAGGTGCTATTTAGGCTAGCTGAATCAGGCCGGCTGCTGTGGCGGCCGGTATCTTTGTCGTGTGTGTATGAGCGAAACAGCGAAGATCAGTCGGCCGTGTATCCCATTATCGCGTTAGAGAGAGTCGGCTGTGCTGCTGCTGAATCAGAGTGCCGGGATAAACTGGATCTCCGCCGCGGCCATCCAGACGACGTTTCAAACCAACAGCGCTGCTGCTCCGGTGCTCACGTTCTTGGAAGGTGTTGGAGGGTAACAACTCCGCATTAAGCTCCACGGAGAAGATCCGGCCCAAGGAATTTAATTACAGTGGGGGCAAGATGAAAAGTTTTAGCTGGAAGCTAGAAATGGTATCTTGGTGTACTTAGAAGTATGAGATGTCTACGTTAAGCTAATAAGATGTGATTTGCCTGTCTCTTTGGGATGGATGTTGAAAATTCATTAGAATTAGTGGTTATATATGCGGGCGCAGCCAATGGCGTCGCCAGGGATTTTTAGGGCGGGGACGGGTGGACCTCTAGCGATGAGAACCTATGCCCATATGTTCCTATCGTACGTCGGCCCGATAGAGAAGTGCGACACTTTGGGTCGCCTCGATAGAGAAGTGCGACACTTTGGGTCGGCTCGATGGGAAAGTGCGACACTTTGGGTCGGCTCGATAGGGAAAGTGCGACACTTTGGGTCGGCTCGATGGGAAAGTGCGACACTGCTGCTGCACCCGGCACAGGCGCAGCCTCATGAAATTGCCAAACGGAGCGCATTTGTGCTAGGATTTTCAACGATTCTGCCGGCCAAAAGTGACACCCCCGTGGCGACGCCCCAGGGCACAGCTATTTATCGTAATCTTCAAATAACAGAAGCAAAAATAATCCTCGTGCATCGTGTGATTGTTGACGTCTATTTGGAATTCGAGGTCGGCGTCGAAGCACCGCTTGCTGCCGCCTTCGTGTAGATCCTAAAGCCACGCTGTCGAAACCTGACGTCACCTGGTGCAATATGGCCAAAGCTGCTGAAGCGGTCGGAAACCCCAAAACACGGGGTGGTCAGACGCGAATACTTCGGGGACGCCAGTTTTAGTGCCACCTCTCAGGGTTTCAGCTAAGTGGTGCGGAGCTTTGCCACCGCGGAAAGAAAGGTCCTACATATTTCGACAGAAAATTATTTGTAAAAGTTTGTATTTGTTTAGTCGAAATTGTGAAGCAGGCTGGTTTTAAGTATTACCGGAAAGTAGGAAAACAACGTCTAAGTTAGTGAGAGGGGCACCACTGTCTAAGGAGAGACGGCCCAATGATTTAACTTAGTCTGCAGCGGGTTTTGGATGGGCGGCCCGCACTGGAAAATGCCAAAAGACAGGGCGTCGTTGCCTGAGCCCTCTTCTAAAGTCAAATTTTAAGGCGGACGTGATCCTGGAATCGGAATTTGACAGGCGTTTGACTGTTCATGTAAGGATCTTTCGGAAGTCGACATGGGCGCTCGAACACAGGGGGTGTCTTTACAGACCTAAAGGAGGTGGTCATCCCCTTCTCCTTCCCCTTTCTTTGGATAGGCCACTGAGCCTTTGCACCCCTTTTCGTCATGCTGGTTGGCGATCATTTTCCAACGTACAGTAGCGCACTAGTCTGAAAAATAAACCATAGTGAAACAGGACATATGTATTCAGGTTTGATGTGTATATTTCTCAAAGTATATTTCCACAAGCTGTCAAGCAACTACCGCCCGCCTTTTTATGGGAGATTCATGTTTACATTTATCTTGGATATGCTAGTTTGTTTCGGTTCTTTCACAATAAATCGTCAAGCCAGCTGCCTGAGTGTAAAGGCTTTTCCTCGAACGCGTTACATGGATAGCCAGCCATTGCCTGAATCAGGTCGATATCCTGACAACCCAATTTACCTCAATCGCTCATCGCCTTCCGTAGGCTACAACGTGTGCATCTTCGCGTACGGCCAGACGGGCTCGGGGAAGTCGTACACGATGATGGGGAAGCCGGATGACAACCAGGAGGGCATCATACCTAGGATCTGTCGCAGTCTCTTCCAGAGAATCTCCAACGATTGCGACCAGGCGGCACAGTACTCGGTGGAGGTCAGAGCCCTGTCCTGTCCGGTACAGGTAGTCCGTGACACAGAATAGGGTATCGTACTAAAACGCTGAGACATGGGTTTTAGCGCGGTCCATACAATACATGTAGTTTATTCTTTTCATTTTTTGTGATGTTCATCGGAGTCAAGTGGAACTAGAGGACATATGTTGGTTCATACTATTATTTAAGCTCAAAAAGCTCACTAAGCTCAGAAGCGCGGTTTGACGGGCACTAGACTAGGACGCCGCCTTCAGAGTGGTTCAGAACTATAGCCTGCCGGGGGCGAACCTTGACGCCTGTCTTAAAATTAAATAGTGCAATCGCCAGTCTGAAAACAGTGTGGATCGCGGTGACTGTTGTTTACGTTATTGTTGTTTTTCTCCGGTATTCGATGCTTGCAATCTGACACCTGCCCGGACTCTGGCGCAGGTGAGCTACATGGAGATTTACTGCGAGCGTGTCCGTGACCTGCTGAACCCGAAGAACAAGAACCACCTGCGGGTGCGCGAGCACCCCTGATGGGACCTTACGTGGAGGATCTCTCCAAGCTAGCTGTGGCTGCGTACGAAGACATTCTGGAGCTGATGGATGAGGGCAACAAGGCCAGGTAGGTGCTGCGTATGCATTTTACCAACGAATATTGGCTGGGAATCAGCAACGTCAGCAGTTTAGATATCTTCGTATTTTTCGAGTTTTTGTTATTAAAATGACTTATTTTTAAAATGACTTAATTTTTAACTCCTTCAACCATACTAGTTTGGTGTAAACCAGAAGGAAAATCTAGCTGAGTTGGGACAAATCCATTCCATGTATGTCTTTTCATGTCACAAACCATGCGCGGCGGAGTACGTATCCGCTTTGCTGCGCTGTAAGTACCCCGTTTGCAGGACTGGAAACGGTCGGCTCTGCCTCTGGTAGACAATTTAGAAACCGTATCGCCGCTTCCGATTTCGTCTGCGGTGCGACGGAGGAAGATAGTCTGCCTTGATCTCAGCTTTACAGCGTCTAAACTCCATCAACGAAGCTTTCCAGTGATGTTTGTCGCTCTGTAAAAATACTCCCAAACCCTTCGGCCTAGATTTTCTCGGATCGCCTTTCCTCTACCCCGTGGTCCTCCGATTCTCTTTCCTCCTTCAGGGTCCACTGTTTTACTCGCTCCAGTTTGAACAGAGGGTGATTTTGCGGCATCTTTATATCCTACGTCCTCTGAAAACCTTACATTACCATCGCCCATGGAAATATAGTGCCTCGTCGCATACGTTCCGGGGTACCCAGTCGCACTGTATCGACCGGAACCGGGCGAATGGGGAGAGTTCGGTTATTAACCCTGGCCTCCCACTGGGTCAAATGACATTGGGTGTTCGTACCACGGCAAATAATCCTCTAGAGCTTCATTTGTGTTCCTTGCTTGTCACGTATTGATTTCTCCTGTGACCCCTGAAAAAATGTTGAAAAATGCAAGCCCAAGCTTAAATTCTTGGGGACTGCTTTTACGACTGAATTGTTAGATCTGTCTTTATTATGTCTGAAAGCGCGAAGGTTTCCGCTCTAAAATTGCTCCCAGCCTGCCTCAAGCAGTTAAAAGTCTTCGCATGGCATTATGTGATCTGCAGCTCCATGGAAGCGGGGTTTCGCAGCTGCTGAATTCTGCTAGACTCCTAATGAACATATCTCTGCGGATAGCAGACCTTACAACCGAACGATAAGTTTAACCCATCCCAGAAGTGCACCGGTACTCGGAATTCTCCTCTCTCTCTCTCTCTTTCTCTCTCTCTCTCTCTCTCTCTCTCTCTCTCTCTCTCTCTCTCTCTCTCTCTCTCTCTCTCTCTCTCTCTCTCTCTCTCTCTCTCTCTCTCTCTCTTTCTCTCTCTCTCTCTCTCTCTCTCTCTCTCTCTCTCTCTCTCTCTCTCTCTCTCTCTCTCTCTCTCTCTCTCTCTCTCTCTCTCTCTCTCTCTCTCTCTCTCTCTCTCTCTCTCTCTCTCTCTCTCTCTCTCTCTCTCTCTCTCTCTCTCTCTCTCTCTCTCTCTCTCTCTCTCTCTCTCTCTCTCTCTCTCTCTCTCTCTCTCTCTCTCTCTCTCTCTCTCTCTCTCCCTCTCTCTCTCTCCCTCTCTCCCTCTCTCTCTCTCTCTCTCCCTCTCTCCCTCTCTCTCTCTCTCTCCCTCTCTCTCTCTCTCTCTCTCTCTCACTCTCTCTCTCTCTCTCTCTCTCTCTCTCTCTCTCTCTCTCTCTCTCCTCTCTCTCCTCTCTCTCTCTCTCTCTCTCTCTCTCTCTCTCTCTCTCTCTCTCTCTCTCTCTCTCTCTCTCTCTCTCTCTCTCTCTCTCTCTCTCTCTCTCTCTCTCTCTCTCTCAGCCCCAGCCATCCAATGTCTGTAATATCCTGTGCTGTTGAATAGACCGCTCTCGTATCGTATGCCGGCGCACCAGACCGATGTGCTAAGATTGCCCCAGGAACTATTGACGCATCTGGGGTCCATTTCTTGGCAAAAGGATATCTGACCGGCCGCCTTGCCTGCCACGTAACTACCGGATTTTTGTGTATACAATACCCTCTCAAGCTCTGCTTACAGTTGAATTTACTTAGAAACCAATGCAGAGGAAATAATTTTCAAGCTGAATCGATTTAACCTTTGTTTTGTTCAAAAATAGTATGTAGGTTTCATGTTTATAATTAGGTTTAGCTCGGAGCAGAGTGCTTACCAAAATACTATAGTAATATAGGTAAACAATAGGCCTAAATTGTCATTTTTCATGACAATTATTTAACACTCCTGAATTTTTGGATCGCACCTCCCTAATCAATCGAGATGGAACCAAATGTTAGTTTCCTGGGATGAGTATTGTATATTAGCTTTCAAAATAGGTCTTGCTTCTCCGAAATATTTTCCACGAAGCCAAAACATTTCAAAATGTTAAAGAATGTCTATGCACATTAAAAATTACGTCATGCAATGAAAAGTATATTTACGCTTCGAATCCCTCAAAACTTTACACCTACCGAAAGCTGACAGCTTGAGAAAGCCATCAGTGTCTTGGGATTTTGGGTTTGATCGTCTTTCTAAGTGTTGTTCCAAAATATTCTAACTGTGTTTTTGTCCGTAACAAAGTGTGAAAAATTAGGGGCATGACAAACAAAATTAAGAATAAATTTTGAGAAGAAATTCGCAAAATAAAAAGACATGACCCTCTTGTTAAATGTTTCTCAAACAAGACCATGCTTTGATTAGTCCTGCAAGGTCCTAGTTCTCGCGATTAATTGTGTTCACGTGGTGTCGTCATTATTTGCGAACACCCACCGTGCACTTTCAACGGTTCAAAGCGCAACTGTTATCTTCTACCGACTAGGGTTGTGATTTCATATTTTAATTGGTCGGGAATATCATGATTCTTTGGTATTATTACTAGTACACAGCTGGGTCGGTAGAGGCACGGGGGCCTTGTTTCCGTCTCGTGAGCACGCGCAGTAGAAGGGGGTCTGAAAGTGCCCACACCCTTGTGTTCAAGGTGGCCGGAAAGTCATTCGGAGCCAAAAAAGCCACTCGGCTATATTTTGGGCATTGATGGGCGCGTCTAGTTCTGAAAAAGGGAAATCGGATGGTAATTTGTTTGGGGGCGTAAGCATGACGTGATGCCGTGTTGTCCACCGGACCAATTTTTCTGGGGGCGTGACGCCGTGTTGTCCACGGGACCAATGTTTGTGGGGGCGTGACAACAGCGTGACGCCGTGTTGTCCAGCGGAACCCAAGTTCGTGGGGGCGTGACCACAGCGTGATGCCATGTTGTCCAGCGGACCAATGTTCCTGGGGACATGAACACAGCGCGATGTCGTGTTGAGGACTGAACCAATGTTTGTGAAGGCGTGATGACAGCGTGATGCCATGCTGATGACTGAACCGATGCTCCTGGGGCGTGATGACAGCGTGATGCCGTGTTGATGACCGGACCATTGCTGTGCGCGGCAGAACGGTGGCTGCCACTAACATGAACGAGACGTCCAGCCGATCCCACGCCGTCTTCACCATCATCTTCACCCAGCGGAAGCACGACTCTGCCACACAGCTGACGTCAGAGAAGGTCAGTGTGGAATCGGGCAATGAGGGGCTGCGGGTGTGGTGCAATGACGATGTAAAGTTGTCAACAACTCGACTAAACTGGAGGCCTTCAGCACTATCCTGAAGCTGGATTCTAGCACGAGAAGCGGAAGACATTGAAAATCGTGATTGTGCCAGGTAGTTTGTGTGTCATGTGAGCCCGTGGTCAGCGCGTGCTGTTGTTTGTTGCTCAGGTCAGCAAGATATCGCTGGTGGACCTGGCCGGGTCGGAGCGCGCCGACTCCACCGGAGCCAAGGGAACCCGGCTCAAGGAGGGTGCCAACATTAACAAGTCGCTGACCACCCTCGGCAAAGTTATCTCGGCGCTTGCCGAAGTGGTGCGTACTGAAGTACTATAACTAGTGTTGTTTATGGAAACTACCACTCACTTGCCACTAACTACTATTAATGCGGTTTGGGAGTTAATCATACTTTTGTTGGGAGAAGCCTAACTTTGAGCGAAGCTCTTTGGAGTTTTTTTAGCCACACGAAACTCTGCACCTAAGCATGACTGCTGTTCGTGGAAGATTGTATCCAGAATCCGGGGCGTACACTTTACACTAGTGGAGAGAAGAGGCGAGCAGCTGTGATTTTCTCATGTGATGCCTAGCTTTTGTATCGGTATGACAGTCGTCATATTTGTATGATATCATTGCGTTTGCGTTCATTTTTATTGTGGTACCCTTTCTAAAGCCCAGTCATATTTCATGCACCAGTCTTCGGCACCGGTGAGTAGCTAGATTGTTGGCTCTTATAATTTTTACTTGTACGAAAACCTGCATGCTTTCGTATTTGCTCGCCTTCGGGAAAGGCATCAGTTAACGCTGTTCACAGCCCTGATCAGCCATTTGATATCAGTCGGTAGCCTTGTCCGTGTTCCGTTGCATTTTCACGCCGTAAGTAAGGTGAGACTATTATCCAGGTCGGAGGTCCCACTGTCACTATGTCTCTGTTGTCAGCAGCGTGCTTGCTGTACTGACAGGAATGTAATTGAAACTGCGCAGTCTATACTGAGATGCAGGCTCCCCGAATCAGTGGCAGATGCAAGACTACATTTGGCGGGGGGGACTGGAGCCTCCCGAGCCTCTGAACATTTTGGAGGAGGCTTGAGCCCCCTGGCACCTCCTCATTGTATCCGCATACCTATAATCTGATTTGAACTGGAACTTGTAAAATGAATTTAGAGTGATTACACAACATCTCATGGCGTTGACTGCAACCAGCGCTTTTTAAATACGTATTCAATGCATGTACTCAACGGTTACGACCTCATTCAATTTGTTATTTTTTGATGTTTCGTAACTTTTTGTTTAAGTGAGAATTTATGATTGTGGGCTTTACAGTGTAAGGACATCACTGTGCTAGCATTACGTTAAAAACATGGTATTGACTGGTTGTTAAACCACCACCCTACCTCTGCCCTCAGCACTTCTCTGGTGTATTTCTGGCTGTTTTTGGTTTGCACTTGAAGCGTAGATAAAAGAACTGTCGGGGACAAGCACGATCGGCCGGACCGAAACATTAATTCCCGGCCTGAATGGCTAAATCGGGTTGAAATATGTTTTGCTTCTGACACGTCCTGTTTCGTTGAGCTCGATGTGCTGTGCGTGATACTGAATTCCCTTGGGCGCAACGGTCAGCTAAATGACACTAAAGTCGGCCCTGCAACGCCAGAGGCGGATTACTCTCAGACCCGAACCTAAATGCGTTGTAACGTCAATAGCCTAACTTTCCGAACATTGTTTTCGTTTTTGCAGATAAGGAGGTGTATTCTCTCAGTGTGTGAGTTGGAGTGCAATTGAACTCCTCAAATGCTGTTCTGATTGTCTTTGGAGGACCTGTATGCCTCCAGTGAATTTCAATAATTCACCCGTGGTCTGGTTCAGGCGTCAAAGAAGAAGAAGAAGGCCGATTTTATACCGTACCGGGACTCAGTGTTGACCTGGCTCCTGCGAGGAGAATCTGGGAGGCAACAGCAAGACAGCCATGGTGGCTGCCCTCTCCCCCGCCGACATCAACTACGACGAGACGCTCTCCACACTCAGGTGAGACTCTCTTCCCACTCAAGTCAGATTCTCTCCACACTCCGGTGAGACTCTCTCCCCACACTCAGGAGAGGCTCTCCACACTCAGGTGAGACTCGCCACACTCTGGTGAAATTCTCTCCTCACTTAGGTGAGACTCTCTCCACACTCAGGTGAGACTCTCTCCACACTCAGGTGAGATTCTCTTCACACCCGGGTGAGAGTCTCTCTCCACACGCAGATGACTCTCTCTCTCCCCCCCCTCTCTCCTCTCTCCTCTCTCTCTCAGGTAGAGATCTCTGATGTTACGCTTGAGGTTAAAATTAGCGGAGCAATTTTGGAACCAGATAGTAATGTGTTTCTTTTATTTATATATAGGTTTTAGTCTCACTTGGACTTGTAAGGGGTTTGAAGTCTGATTTTACCGTAAACCCTGTATTTTTTCAGCTCCTTTCGCCCTAGTTAGTGGAACAGATTGTGAAAGGGTACCAAATGAACACTTCTGGAAACAGTTTTGGTGATAATGTATGTATGCCAAGACGAGTCCTTCTGATATAGGCGGAACAGATGAACAGGGCTTATAAAAATATCAGGGCATATTCAGAAACGCGATCTGAACCTAATGCTCAGATCACGCTTCTCAGACAGACTTGTCTTTCAGATATGCGGACCGGGCGAAGCAGATTGTGTGCAAGGCTATTGTGAACGAAGACGCCAACGCCAAATTGATCCGCGAGCTACGGGAGGAGATCTCTCGCCTGCACGACCTTCTCAAGGTCGAGGGTATCACCGTGGAGACTGGTCAGTACCTGAGACCTTGGGGTTGGGTACCACTTCACCTCTGGAAAAACGCAGTTCGAAACGGCTTGTGCTCGGAATTGAGGTGTTTGTTTTTTTCGTTGTATAGTGTTTCCGTGTGCCATGTTCTGTTTTAAACTAAGTTTTGTTTCGGGTTTTAGTTGTTGAAGTGCTATGAGGACAGCTAATTTTTTATCGGTTGTGAATTCTGCGCTATTCCGAGTGGTGTTGCCGAAGACGCTGCAGAAAGGCCGGGGTGTTGGCGCGTGGCAGCGTCGCTGCGCCACAGCCGCGGCTCCTCTGACTTCAGCTCTGGGTGATTTCAGACGGCTCCGTAATGTATTCGAATAAGCCCAAGAGTCGTAAGTAGCAGCTGGGGTTGTGGTTGACTGACGTGGCGCTTTGCTCACACTCTGTTACTAACACATTAACCCTCTCAGGTGGTGGTGCGCTAAATCTCCTTTCATATGGTCTCTTACTTTCGCTTAGTGTAACCACAGATCGCATATAGAGAGCGTGCGTGCCATCGGTCGGTGGAGTCGAAGTGGAGGCCTCTGCAGCTGTTGGTTGGGGAGGGTGCTGTGCGGAGTGCAGCGGGAAACTACATCGTTTAAGGTGGTCAAGAAAAGATCGCCGTCCATGGCTTAAAAATGAAGGAAATTACATTTTCTGGAGCGGTACTTAAAAAAGGGGTATACTTTTCAGTTCTGATCCGCCCGAACCAACAGCTGACAATGCCTCCACTACTGCCACACCGACGAATAGGATGCTGCTGCCATGCCGACTCTCTGTAATGTAGCGCTGTGAGCACAACCGCCTGTCTTTCGCTTCAAAACTGTATCTGACGTTGGCTTCGAGTTTGTTGTTTTGGTCTCCTTTTTCCAGTGCTATTTATTGACTAGTGAAGCCCTGCCTGGGCCAACGCTGAGCGAACGCCTCGGGCTGCCCGGCCGTGGTTTTGGGTGCTGAGGTCTCTGGCCTTTTGTCAAGCATACATGTGTTGCGGTGGCTTGTGGTTGGCGTTGGTGGTTTGAGGTGGCCACTGTTGCATGTGACGCTCTCTGCTCTCGGCCTGCCATGCACACTTGAAGGCGGCTGATCCAGCTTCCGTGGATGGCCCCGCTTGTGAGGAGTTCTGCAGTGGCTAACAGGGGCGTTCACTGCCAGTCTTCTCATAAATAATAGTCATTTTTCAGTGCTCCATCACCCCTCTTTCAACAATTCTGAAGCTGGATAGTATATCCCCGGGTCAGTTTGTGTTGCCCGGAGCGGAGCATAATGTGAGTTTCCCGTCAAGCATTTCTAAAAGGATGAAGTAACGACGTTATAGAAACATATTTACCTGGTAGCGTTTCTGATTAAGCCACAATAATGCAGAATTGGGGGCCGGGTGACCTAGAGCCTTCATTACCGCAACCGGATTGGAATAGTACGGCGATCGTGGGCCCAATTGCCGCGGCGGGGAATGCCTTCCGTGTCTGATCCGGAAGAAAGGCTCCTTAAATGGCCACGCCGATACTATTGGTAACTTTGCTAGTGTGCATCGTGGAGTGGCATGATCGAATAGAAAAAATATATCAGTGGTTAGAAGATAGGTATTTAGGTGGTGGGTGATGGGTATTAGGAACGAGTTTGCTGAACATTAAGTATATGCCAGTGGTCTCCCAGGTTTGCTGAAGACTGCTGAATTCATTTCGTTTTACCTGACCTGGGATGCCCCTCTGATTTGGAACGTCCCGTTTTGTTTCCTATCTGGTCGCCTGAAATGTCCCTAACAACATAATTTTGGGCCTATTCACACTTGGCAGAATATGCCCACAGAATCTGCAAAAAAAATCGTCAAACTCCTCACGTGCTTTGAATAATCTCGGTCGACAAATTTTGTCGGCAGATTGTGCCTAGTGTTGATAGACCCTTATGCGTTAGCCGTGTAAAGTTTTTGCTCTCCTCGATTATTTTGAGCTACTCAGTGCCATGATAACAGTGCAACTCATGAGGACTACAAATTTAGTGCTTAAGAGTTCGTACGATTGTAGTTTAAAGTCAAATTTTCATGTGTTTGTATTGATATACCTATGTGGACGTTGAGTGTGGCTTGGTCTTCAACTCTTTCATGTACGTGAATTTCAGAAGAGTCGTCGGAGCAGGGATCGGCGGAGGCGAGCGGCGCCAGTAAGGCTACGAAGGACCAGCTGGACCAGCTGCAGGTCAACGAAAAGATTATGGCAGGTCAGTCACAGTCTCAGGCGCTCGTAATGGTTGTCTGAAGCTTTAGTTTTGTTTGGTCTCTTTCATATAATTTTGGGCTTTTAATGGTTCCTAATGTCTGGTGTTTACTTCCAAGGTCGTTTTATGACCTAACATATCGCCAAGCTAGTGGTCGGGAGTTTCTGAATATCTGGGTCATGTGATAAGTTTTGACAGTAGGTCGGCAGCTTCTTTGTCACTTTAACTCACAGTTGTCCTAAGATGCATGAACTGAACCTGCAACCTTTAGCATGAGAGAAAACAAATAGCCAGTGCCTAGGACCCGATCGATAGCTGCTTACCGTCGTACAGTGAAGGAGAATATATAGTAACAGTAATAAATCAGATCGAGCTATGCCTTTGTCTGCTTATTTGACAGCTTGTCTATGCTACACTTGAAGTAGTCCTAGCAGAGTGCGACTGAGGAGGGGTTGGGGCTGGTGTTCCGGCCTAACCCGCGTCGCCGTGTGCTAGAGTGGGGAGTGGGTTGGGGCTGGTGTTCCGCTTAACCCGCGTCGCCGTCTGCTAGAGTGGGGAGTGGGTTGGGGCTGGTGTTCCGCTTAACCCGCGTCGCCGTGTGCTAGAGTGAGCAGTGGGTTGGGGCTGGTGTTCCGCTTAACCCTCGTCGCCGTCTGCTAGAGTGAGCAGTGGGTTGGGGCTGGTGTTCCGCTTAACCGGCGTCGCCGTGTGCTAGAGTGGGGAGTGGGTTGGGGCTGGTGTTCCGCTTAACCCGCGTCGCCGTGTGCTAGAGTGAGCATGGGTTGGGGCTGGTGTTCCGCTTAACCCTCGTCGCCGTCTGCTAGAGTGAGCAGTGGGTTGGGGCTGGTGTTCCGCTTAACCCGCGTCGCCGTGTGCTAGAGCTGAGCAGTGGGTTGGGGCTGGTGTTCCAGCTTAACCCGCGTCGCCGTGTGGAAGAGCTGAGGAGTGGGTTGGGGCTGGTGTTCCGGCCTAACCCATTTCGCCGTGTGGCAGAGCTGAGTGAGACCTGGGAACAGAAGCTGAAGCGGGCGGAGGACGTGCGGCAGTACCGGGAGACCGTGTTCGCCGAGATGGGCATCGCCCTCAAGGAGGACGGCAAAACGGTCGGCATCTTCTCCCCAAAACAGGTCAGACTGCTAACGCAAATGCAAAGAAAATGAAACATCTGAGAAAACTCATGCTGGATCTGCATTTTTGTCTTTGAAGTATTCTTTATTTATGCAACCTTGATGGAGTTAATTAGCGTGACATCGTGTCTGTTTTGCGCCATCGACACTGATATATGTATCTGTTGAATAGTTTTCAGCTCGCTCGAGAAATTGGGGCCAATTCCATTTCACCATATTACCGGTATCACCACCCAGTCCGTTCCCCCGTGCTGCACCGCTGCCCGGAGCGCCCTCACGCCACTCTGCGTCCACAGACGCCGCACCTGGTCAACCTGAACGAGGACCCCTCGATGTCGGAGTGTCTCATCTACTACATCAAGGAGGGCATCACCAGGGTGGGCTCGGCCGAGGCCAACATCCCGCAGGACATCCAGCTCATCGGCATACACATCTTTAACGAACACTGCATTTTCGAGAACAGGTCATTTGGCAGGGAGCTTTGAGAACGGTGCATTTTAACCGTGCGTCGGAAACCGGGTGGCAGAATACCGTGATGCTGAGCTGTTTCTGTAGTTTTTGTACAACTGGCAGCTTTATCAGCATTGTTAAGCCCAGGCCGTCTATGATCCTGATCGGTACGTGCACATTTTCGTGACGATAAGTGAGACAGGTCATTAATATTTCACTTGGTGTTTCTCGATGCACTGAATTATAGGCAGACCAAGCGACCAATCCTATCATTCTTGGCGTCCGACATTGCTAGCAGAGGAGTGGAGCGGCCGCCATACTGGGATGCGCCCTCTATTCTCCGGGGGCCTGGCCAGCAGGTGTACCCTGAGCGGTGTCCCTGTGGCGTCCTGGTAGCACGCGCCGTCTGCGGCAGGGAGGGTGGTGGTGCTGATCGCTAACGAGGAGCTCAGTGTACCCAGCGGTGTCCCTGTGGCGCCCTGGTAACACGCGCCGTCTGCGGCAGGGAGGGGTGGTGGTGCTGATCCCTAACGAGGGAGCTCAGTGCTACGTGAACGGTCGTACCATCACCCAGCCGGTGGTACTGCGCACCGGCAGCCGGGTCATCCTCGGCAAGAACCACGTCTTCCGCTTCAACCACCCCGAACAAGGTCGGCTCACCACGCACCCGGCAGCATAGGGATAGTTGGATGTGAGGGGAGTTTGGCTTTATGCTTTGTAGGCTTTTCACTGAGTTGGTGGGTCAAATACAGCTTTGCTAGTTTGTTATTCAACTGGTGAAGATATATAATGAGTAATATATAGGTAGGGATTTCGGACGCCCCTTAAGTTTTGACCGATGGAGTTCAGCTGGCGTGTGATTTAAAACAGCGCCAAAAAAGAACTTGAAAATGTATTTGATCATGCAATACCGAAATACCATGGGTCGTCTGCCAACAGTGAATTCAACAAGCGTAAATATTGTTGGCCCATTCTGGTAAAATGGTCGCTTACACAATTTATGGCTTATTCGGTAGTGTTGCCAACTGGCGAAAGGGTCATTCTAGTTTGACCTTCCAGACGGAACATCAATATAAGCCTCTGTTTCAACCCAGGTCACGTACAGGCAATCCCAGTTTTAGTATGTTCACTGTAGCAGACCAGGATATTCGCCCCACTAAGCGTCCGCGGACGCTTAGTTCGTCTGAATGACGTGTCTTGTTTCGTTAACTTTGTTGACTACTTTAACTGCTGTTTATAGATTGGATGGGAAGTTAATGTTGTTTTGAGTCGCGCAAGTGGGACGCTACCTTTTACTTGTTCTCTGCTTTGGCTCGTTCAGTGGCTCCTAATGAAACATTTTGCAATTTGGCCACGCATCTGCCTTTGTATTTCGCTCTCCCCTTTACATTCATTGTCTAAGGAATACTCGGTATTTTTGTGCTTTCCATCGGGAATACGATATTATTCTCTAGGCAATTCCTTTCAGAGATTAAAACGTCCATGTAAGTGTTCTAACTTTACTGGGGCTACTTACAAAAATGAGCATTCTTCGCATGGTATCTGTGGCCAGTAGCGTTGACTGGCCGGTGTTTGCGCTGCAGCCCGAGAGCGGCGGGAGAAGTCCCCAGGAGAGACGCCCAGCTCCGAGGCGGTGGACTGGCAGTTCGCCCAGCTGGAGCTGCTGGAGAAACAGGGTGAGCTGCGCACGGCACCCGCCGCATGGCCAGAGCTCGTCAGAAGCTCGGCGAATCGGTGATTGGACTGAGCTCAATACCGCTTCGAACTCCCCGGGTGGAAATATTACACCCACCGGAGCGAAAACAACAGGCACTAGACGGAGTGAAAACATTAGTCGATTTTTTAAATACAATGCTCAAACTTTCAGTAATCTAGTCAAGACAGGCAACAGGTGTAGTGTTAGACATACGCTTGCTAAGTAAACCGCGATTTATTGATGATAGGGAATGGGGCGTGTCGTCTTCCGTTGTACGTCGAAAGCTATGGTGCTTTAGGTGGACAGCGGTAAGCAGTCTCCAGCATTGCTAAGGGGTCGGATTAGCGCATCGACATCGAAAGATTGCTAATTTAAACTATTTTTGTCAGGTTTTCCCATCTCTCGTAACAGCTTTATAGGATAAAACCCGAGCGAACGGAAGCCCATAAAGTTGATACCGATGGCAGGGCTGCCCTGTTATATTCATACCGAGTGTCGAGTGGCTGTTTATTGCTGCTTACGTGGAGTGGTTGATTTCACACATTATCACAGGCATAGCAGAATTATTGCGAAAAACGTGCAGATAGTTCTTACACAAAAAGGTCGGCATATGCTTGTTTCCCACCGTTGTAGGTTTTTAACTCCCGATGCTGTCTTTGTTGTTTGTCATTAACTGTGTGTGACCTTCCTGGCCTGGACGATGGTCATATTGGAGACGCTATGGGCGCCTCAGCCGTCCCACTAGTGGTAGCGCGGCAGTCCCGTCGGTGAGCACATACAGCTGCTGTCGTTAACCCGGGTCACGTCACTCATTTGGAGCTGCTGCGGTCTCCCTCGCCTGTTATTTTAGTTATAATGACTCGATTGCTGTTCTAAATTCCGCACAAGCTACTAGTCCCCTCCGTAACGATCTGCAACTTGTATCCAGTCACCCATAAACTACGGTAGTTTTTCTAATTTCGAGATGAGGTGAGAAATGGGGCTACAGTTCTGCCTTTAGAAGGCAAGCTGTATATAAAGTTGTGTGTTTAGGGCTAGTTCTTTTGTTCGAGTTTTTAGTGGAGTGTTCTTGAGTTGTTTGTTACTGAACTCCGAACGATTACTTATCTTGCAAGCTGCTTCTGGGATAGAGGTATTGCGCCGAATATAAAGTCGTATCTTTCTGATCAATGAGAAAGTGCCTACAAACGTGCTCCTTGTTTTCAGGTATAGATCTTAAAAAGGAAATGGAGAAGCGACTGGAGGCAATGGAAGAGCAGTTCAAAAAGGAGAAGGAGGAAAGCAAGCTTCAGTTTGAAAAAGAAAGAAAGGTGAGCTCCGTATTGTGAAGAACACACGACGTTGCCACGACTGAAGGAAATTCAATTTGTTTAATCATGCATAAGGATGTGCAGCCATTGTAGGATGCGTCAATTTTCTCTTCGATCACTGAAATTTTTAATAGAGAAACTGTAAAATTTATAACACTGGTCAACAAAATTTAACTTTTGTCGTCCATCTATATAAAATAGTCCGTTTGTAGGGTAATTTGTGGCGCAGAACACGAATCTGGCAGCAGAAATACCGTATCAGATCAGAACTTTGAGATCCAGTATGTCTGGTTGTCGTCTTTGTGCAAGCCTTCTTGGCATCAGTACATTGACAGTGCAAAACCCAAGAGGTATAGGAAAATGAACGTTCAGGCGTTTGTGGAGGCTAGGGTATTCTACCTAAAACCCGATATTCATAGACCTAGGTCAATATATTCAAGGTAAAACGAGGCCATATAGGTCAAATTCTGTGTGTGCAGGGTAGCCATTGGTAAATGCCGTGATTATGCGATGAGAAGCCGGATATGGAGCCAAAGTGGCCTGAAGAAACGGAGGAAAGGTCTGAGGCAATGTTCCCTGAAACTTTTAGGCCAAGGTTGTTGTTGTTGTTGTTGTTTTCTCCCCGGGCCGGCCTACGGCCGGCCGTAGCCCAGGGGCTCTTGGTGAGTCCGGTAGCCGCGGGCCAAGGCCGCCACGGCCCCGCCGTCCCGGAGCTGCGTCGGGTCGGGGTAGATAGTGCCGAATAGGCGAAGCCTCGCACCCGCCAGACTGGGGCACCGGAGCAGGACATGCTCCGGGGTGTCCGGCCCTCTCGGCACACGATGCATCGTGCAGCGGGGCACTCGCGGTTGGGACACTGCTGGCAGGCGGGCGACGGGAGACGGCCGATGCGGTGCAGGTACTGTCTTGAGCGGCTCCAGTGACCTGCCCGCAGCTGGTGGACATTGACGGCGTCCTCCCGCACGTCGGTGAGGACCGGAGCCGGCATCCGGTCCCCCATGATTCGCCTGAAGAGGCTGTCGGGCCAGCGCCAACGCCAGGCCTTAGAGGCGGCGCGGGCGACAGCTCGGGATAGGCTGCTGACGTCCACAGGGGTATCCCCCTGTGGGAGGCTGGAAGGCCCCCTTGGCCAGCACGTCCGCAGCTTCGTTTCCAGGTAGTCCACTGTGAGCAGGGACCCACTGTAGGAAGACTTGACGGCCCCCTGCGGTGGCACGCAGCAGGAGGCGCCAGACGGAGGCACCCATCGGAGATCGCTGCGCGCCGGCTCCACCCGCCAGGGTGGCCAGCGCGGCCTGGGAGTCCGTACATAGGACGATGGGTACGGTGTCATCTCCCATGGGATCCAGCGCGGTCTCCAGGGCAGCCCGCATCGCTGTGAGCTCAGCGCGCGTGCTGCTACAGAAGGCGCCGGCAGAGACGGCGACCTCCTGCGTCCGGCCCGAGGGTCGGGTGATGACGGCGCCGCCCCCTCCGTCGTGGGTACCTCGCTCCGCAGAGCCGTCGCTCCAGATCCAGATGGCCTGATCTGGGAGGGTGGCCAGGAGTTCCTCGGTCGCCGTTCGCCGCCGGGTGGTCGTGGCCTCGCGACTGGCTCCCGGGACGTCCAAGCGGATGGACACTCCGCTCCTGTCCACCCACGGGGGGATGGTAACGTGCAGCCGCTCCTCCACGGGGGCACCGACAGCACCCGCCAGCGCCAGGGCCCGCGCCCCGACAGCGCGCCAGCCGGTGGTGGTAAGAAGGCGCTGGGGTGCCGTGCGCTCGGCGGTCTTTCGGAGGGGGTCATCCTCCCGGGTCGTTCAAGGCCATTGACCTTTGACGTCAAAATATTACATTTTGCCTATAACGTGTACTGCAACTAGCACTATGGCAACCGTGGGGCGGAAAATAAGGTTTGACCTTGACCCATGACCTTTGTCTTGAACCTGCGACTTTGAGCTCAAGATTGAGCGACCTAGCGTATGACGTCATAACATGATATATGTCATATTAGGCGGAATTTTCCGACCAAAGGCACTAGGGTCAATTACCTTGAAATGGTGGTATGACCTTGACCTGTGACTTTTTACTTAGACTTGACCTTCAAGGGAGGTGACTCTGACATAAAATCCTCATCATATAATGTTGCGACGTCACCTCTCGGTCTACAATACCGGCGAGCTTGTGCGACCGAGCGCAAACCTTGTTCAATGTACAATGTTCATGCACTTGAATGTGAGGTAGTCTTTCGTTGCAATAAATTCACATGTATATTGATAAGCTGCATTGTCTGGGTGCAGATAATCCGGATTCTCGACATCCTTGGTCTATATCTTTCCACAAAAGGCTAGGCTGATGACAGTGTGTGGAAGGTGTAGGGGCTATACAACAGGTATGCTCTGGAGAAGAAACCAGGTCCGATGGTAAAAAACGAATACTAAATTTGAAATCAGCGGTATCGAAATAGGCAGGAACAGGTGTTCACGTGCCGGATCCATTTTGACTGTTGACCAGCTGGGCCAATGACTACGCGTGGAAATGGTAAAAGGGCTATACACAGGGTATGCCCTGGGCAGAAAACTGGGTCCGATGGAGCAAAACGGTTATCAGATTCGGAATCAGCGGTACCGAAATAGGTAGGAACAGGTACTCCCATGCTGGATCCATTTTGTCTGTTGACCAGTGTAATCGATACTTTATTTGTAAAATCGACCTGGGATGCGCCATGCGCAAAGCAGTTTTTCTTTTCCGTTCACGCTCTATCTTAGTTCGAGGGAAGAAACTAGACGGCTGGCGTTCGAATGCCGTTTATAGTGACAAGCCTTGATTGGTTCCATATCGTCCCGAGAATTTTTGGTTCTTCAGTGCGAGATCTTCATTGTGTATCAACGTGTTGGAAAATGTGTGATGTTGCCCTTATGATGTGTCTCGTGTTTCAGAATTACGAGGCCAAAATCGACGCTCTACAGAAGCAGGTGGAGGAACAGAGCATGACGATGTCCATGTACTCCTCCTGCACTGTCACTGACGACTTTGTTCCAGACGATGATGTCTATGGTGGGTATGCATGTGCGATGCAAAGACGATTTTGTTGGATGTGTTAGCTTGTCTTGTAATTCCAAGACAGTTGATGACTTTGACCCGTAAAGTAATTGCAGGTCCTAAGACCAGTGACGAAGTGGACAGGTTAGGAGGCAAACCAGATGGTGGAGGGTCTCATTCTGCCGTTGCCGTATAAATCTGGTGACGTTGTCTTTTGCAGTGAACCCGCTGTTTGAGGGCGAGGTGACGTGGTCGGACCGGGACTACCAGCTGGCGGCCACGTGTTTCCAGAAGTGGCGCTACCACCAATTCACCTCCCTTAGGGACGACCTCTGGGGCAACGCCATCTTCCTTAAAGAGGCCAACGCCATCAGTGTCGAGCTCAAGAAAAAGGCGAGTGCGGAAAATAGTTTCATGCCAGATATTTGACGTTGAGTTGACGATGATTCTTGCATACCTTTAGTATTAAGTCTTCTCACCGAAATATCACGGATCCCGGTACTTTTTAGCCTGCCTCCTTACCTCCGCCCAGGTTTAGCTCCGGCGGTACGACATGAGCCCGCCCTGCTGCAGGTTCAGTTCCAGTTCACGCTGGTCACGGACACGCTGTACAGTCCCCTGCCCCCGGACCTGGTGCCTGCGGAGGAGGAGGCCGAGCTCTCGCCAGACCCGGCGCGGACCTTCCGGCGCACCGTGGTCGCTGTGGAAGTGAAGGACCAGAAGAACGGGGCCACGCATTTCTGGAGCATAGAGAAGCTGCGGTGAGTTGGGCGAGGCGGTGGTATTCATGTAGTCCTGGAGCTCGGTGCTAGTTAACTGTAGCCGTGCAGCGATAGTCGGTTTTAATTATCGCTTGTCTTGAGCAGAGAGGGTTTGTGAACCTTTTAGTTAGGTATGTAATGTTTGAGTCCATGGTGTGTGTGGTGAATAGTCGTAATCGCGAATGGTTATTAATCAATCTTGCATTGCCCCTCGCACTTTGTCCATGTTGAACTGCACTCAGCCGTTGAAGCACTCCGCACCGTCGGGAACTGCACTGCCTTCCGCGCGCCATGTCTCACTCACTCACAAAGCAATGCTAGGTCTTGTATCATTTGTGTCGCGAATGTCGATTGTGATGTTGAGGATTATAGATAAAGGTACTTTGTCTTCCTATAATCCGCATTTACTATTTACTTGGCTCTAGCTATATTTGCTAAGAAAGAAAGGAAACGGTGTTCTGGTGTTATCAACTTGCACTCATGGCTTAACGTTAAACGTATATGGTGGTTGAGCGAGTCTGTTTATCCACCCCCTTTTAAATCATATCATTCCTAGTATTACAATATGACCGAAAACTCATTGTCTGAATCTCCTTCGCAGCAGTAAAGATTCATTTCCTGGTGCCAATTTCAAATTGGAATATATAATTGGAGCCAGTTAACAGACTGGAGTTGAAGGTCATCTGGCAAGAGATTAGGAAACAATTAAGCACGTCGTTATTTAGTTCTTAGCGTTGAAGATATGGTCAGTCAGGTGTGCGACTTCAGTTCACTCCGCGAATTCCTGATTGGTCAAACCAGTGTGAGTGCGACATTGTTTTTTTGTGATTCCAGACAGCGCGCAGATCTATTGGCCTAAAAAAGTATTGTTAGTGGTTTGAGCGGCCCTCTGTGGACCGGGTGAAGAGGTTTGGGCTGTCTGAGGACCGAGTGAAGAGGGTTGGGCTGTCTGAGGGCCGATGGAAGGGTGTGCGTGGTTAACTGAGGATCAAGTACGACGTGGATGACAGCGTGGGTGCCGATGGTGGTGTGCTTGTTCAGCTGTCTAAGGTTCTGTCGCAGTTCGTGTGAGGTGGTGATGTTTGTGGCTGTCTGAGGTCCTGTCGCGATCTGTGTGACAGCTCGAGGTTGGAGGGCGGTGTATGTGCGTGTTCCGCTGTCGGAGGTCCTGTTGCCGTTTGTGAGACAGCGCGAGGGCCCAGGGCGGTGTGTCTGCGGTCTTCAGCTGTCTGAGGTCCTGTTGTTGCCGTTTGTGTGACACTGCGAGTGCCGGGGGCGGTGTGTGTGCGTGTTCCGCTGTCTGAGGTCCTGTTGTTGCCGTTCGTGTGACACCGCGAGTGCCGGGGGCGGTGTGTGTGCGTGTTCCGCTGTCTGAGGTCCTGTTGTTGCCATTTGTGTGACACCGCGAGTGCTGGGGGCGGTGTGTGTGCGTGTTCCGCTGTCTGAGGTCCTGTTGTTGCCATTTGTGTGACACCGCGAGTGCCGGGGGCGGTGTGTGTGCGTGTTCCGCTGTCTGAGGGCCGCTGTCAGCGGCGTGTGCGGCCGCTGGGAGGACTGAGCGGTGTGCGTATGGCTCGGTAGCCGGCGTCTGGAGCTGGCGCGTCAGTGTCGGCTGGCTCTGTCGGACGAGTGTCAGACCTGGCCGCCACTGTCGGCTGAGACGCCGCCGCCGCCGGCCGACGCCCTGCTCTCTGCAGCGTACGTCCCACGGCAGTCACGCCCACCGACCGACACTCCTGCTGTAGCGCGCCAGTCTCGGCCCAGGCCGCACTGAGCTGCAGCGCACAGGGCCTCTTCTTCATGTCCAAATTCATTAAGCTGGAGCATTGCTGCGTAGGCTTTGTTTCCGGGATAATTTTTGCCTCAAATACTCGTGAGTCCAAACAGAAGTGCATGCTCGACGTTTGGACTCAGTATTCCCAGTTGGTCCGTGCGCGTGAGCCGTCATCAGAATCTCTGGTGTTCCTGGTGTTGTGGTGTGGCTTTTTATTGGCTAATAGGACGATCGTCGCTTTTTTCGGGAACCAGCCTGCCTCGCATCGAATTTCAATTCATCGCACGGACGACAGTTTTAACAAGATCAAATGGGGAAACAACTTCTGCCACCGTTAATTCAGCAATCTATGCGCTTGGATGCTCTGGTCACTCCACGGACCCTGAGACGTGACTACAGCCATTTAGTAAACAACAAATTATGCGCTTGTAAGATTTGTGGAACACATAGCGTGCTTTCCTCTTTGTTTTCACAATTTGGAGGTAGAGTTGACTAAGCTGCTTCAATTTCAAAACAGACTGTGAATTCAAGTGTTGACTTTTGTGGAAAAATTATTAGGTGAATGGTAATGCACGAAATTCTGCCCTTTTTCCGCGGAGGGGATTCTGCTTATTGCCTCAAATAGCCTGGTACAGCTTAGCATGTTGATGTCGTGAAGCCCTACGAATAGGCTATGTTTGTGAAGCTGAAGGGATTGTATCGCGTGGAAAGTTTTTGATGCACCATTGTGTCGTATTTATTTATTCATTCATCTTTTTAATGGTCTGGGCCTTTGGTGGTGCTAATTTAACCAACATTTGTGACATAGCTTCGTATGAATTTGTGCCACTCCCGGGCGTGATTATCCTCCCCTTCCCCGCTGTACCCAAGCTGATCAGTGCTGGTATTTATGTGCAGGTACCATGGTTAATTGCTGATGCGCTCTAAGATGTTGGTGTTGATGATGGTGACGTCCAGCTCAGCATGACCTACGACACTCGGTGTAGCTGTCAACTGTCTTGTCACTGAAGGCTCTGCATTTTGTCTCAGATCGAACTGCCTTCGTTTTCAGCGGAGCTAGCCGTTTAACACGCGCATTGACGGGGGCGGGTACCCGCCCCCCTCGGGTTTTTCGGAGATAGTAGAAAAACGGCGGCGCGTAGCACCGCCGTACTTGGTATATCTTTTCTCTCATCATTTTTACAACTTCTGTGAAAATTTTAAGGTTAGGTCATCTCAGGTCAGGTCACCAGTACAGGTCAAGTGTCCCGACATCAAAAAAAGTTTAAGATAGCATAAGTCGGAGCAGGGTGAACTTATCCGATTGAAACTCATATCACATAATGGCCCCACCGAGTTCTCTAACATATGTTTCGGTAATTTTGATATCAATGACCTAAGGTCAGGTACGAGGCATGACCTCTCCATTGGAAATACATGGGAAAAATGGTTTTTACGGAATAACTCAGTAACGGATGGTGATAGAGCATTTATTTTAGCTGCATTCGACTCGCCTGGGCTTTGCAGTTCTAATGATATGCATTTTATATAATTTGACCCTGACCTGACCTCAGGTCAGGTCAAATCCTTGATTTGACCTAGCAGGGTCAAATTATATATCATTCGATTCGGCTTGCTAAGAGGATTCATATAGTTCAAGTCGTTTTGCTCTATCTTTACTTGTTCAGATGTAATGCCCGAAAAACTGAATTTTACATATTATCCCTATGGCGGGTATGTTTTGACCTCTCGTGACCTTAAATGTGACCTGACAAAAAAATGGTACAAATGTTTTCGATGGAGAAGTGGATGGGCAGCCCAACGCCGTTTACCGTTTTTCGCTACCTACCGTGGTTCTCGAGATCTTAGGGGGGGCGGGTACCCAACAAATTATAGACCAATATCACTCTTAAGCTGTACCTCCAAAATTTTTGAAAACATTGTCTTCGGAAGCATTTACAAACACATCACCGACCACAATTTATTAACGGAAAGACAGGGTGGGTACCGCCCTCACCAAAGCACCCAACTTCAACTGCTCTACCTCACTCACAATCTATACAGTTCACTGGACAAAGGACTGGACTTCACGGCAATATATCTGGACATAGCAAAATACTTTGACAAAATTTGGCACCAAGGACTTCTTTCAAAATGCGAAGACGATTTTGGTATTAGAGGACCCCTGTTAAATTGGCTGAAAACATACCTGACAGATAGGCAGCAAAGAGTAGTTATGGGGAGCGACCCACCTGGGGAATTTCCTCCGGCATCATCTACTTCAACACCTCCTTCATCACCTCCTTCCTCAACATCACCAACAGCATCTCAGCCAAAAAGACTAAGCGCAGGATGTCCCCAAGGTTCCGTGCTTGGCCCATTGTTAGCAATCATGTACCTCAATGGACTTGCGACAAAAACCACCAACGAGACGCTTTTCTTTGCCGACGACACCTCTCTTTACATACCTCACGCTCCCGACGACATAGCCGCAACTCAAAATACCTTACAAAGAGACCTCGACGAAATTGACAAGTATGGTCAAGAGTGGGTCATTACATACAATTCTACAAAAACAGTCCAGCAAAATTTTTCGCTACGCCAAGAAGCAGCAAAACCCCGTTTGAAATTTGGTGGAACAGAAATAAATTCGAGCGCAAGTCACAAGCATTTAGGAGTAATTTTGTCCGACGACCTCAGGTTTCATGAGCACATTAATCACGTAATAAAGCAGGTTAACAGAGCACTTGGTCCATTATATCCTATTGCTTCATACATACCTCGGCCCATTCTTGACCAGATTTACACCATTTACGTTAGACCTTATTTTGACTACTGTGATACGATAATTGACGGACCTTTAACAAAGACAGACGAAATGCGACTAGAACGAACACAGTATCGAGCAGCCCGAATCATCACTGGGGCAATGTTGAGAACACCGACTGCAAAGTTACTTGAAGAGCTCGGATGGACATCTCTGACTGCAAGACGAAAAATTCACCGACTCACGACATACCACGACCTACAAGGTAGAACCTCGAAAGTTCCTACCTACATTCGATCAATCATTCCTCCCACAAGACTGGACGACGCCGGAAGAACCCTCAGAAACGCGCAAAATCAAACTGCACTAAGACATCGCACAGAACTATTTCGAAACTCGTTTGTACCAAAAACTGGAAGAGACGGGAACAACACTCCCCTAACCATCAGGCAGACAACTAAACAAAACTTCAAAAGAGAGATTGCAAAATATCACGGACAGCTGCCTCCACCCAAATACTTCGCTATAGGCTCAAAAATGGGAAATCGAATTCATACTCAGCTCCGGGTTGGTGCATCTAAATTAAACTCACATCTTTATCAATTCAGTTTAACCGACTCCCCGAAATGCACCTGCGGCTACCGATCTGAAACTGTTGCGCACTTCATACTCGACTGTCCCTCTCACGATCTCCATAGAACACTGCTTTTCCGATCCATATCCCAAAAACTCGAATTTAACTTTGAAACATTACAGCGTTCGGCACAAATCGAAACTCTTCTACGAGGCAGTGGCCTGAGTCCCGGCAGCGAGCGTGACATAGCCTACTTATTTCAATCATTTCTCATCCGTACCCAAAGATTCAGTTCAAGAAACTGACGCAGCGACAGGCATCGCCGACAAGGGATCCCCGGTCGCCCGGTGCCCAGCGACCTGACAGCCGACAGTTAGTGTACGTGCGTGTGTGTGTGTGTGTGTGTGTGTGTGTGTGTGTGTGTGTGTGTGTGTGTGTGTGTGTGTGTGTGTGTGTGTGTGTGTGTGTGTGTGTGTGTGTGTGTGTGTGTGTGTGTGTGTGTGTGTGTGTGTGTGTGTGTGTGTGTGTGTGTGTGTGTGTGTGTGTGTGTGTGTGTGTGTGTGTGTGTGTGTGTGTGTGTGTGTGTGTGTGTGTGTGTGTGTGTGTGTGTGTGTGTGTGTGTGTGTGTGTGTGTGTGTGTGTGTGTGTGTGTGTGTGTGTGTGTGTGTGTGTGTGTGTGTGTGTGTGTGTGTGTGTGTGTGTGTGTGTGTGTGTGTGTGTGTGTGTGTGTGTGTGTGTGTGTTTGTAAATGCCCCGTTGTGGGGACTTCATCTGGTTAACACCCACGAAGTGAGGACCGGTTCCGGAGTGGGGACCGAAAATCGGTCCTCACTCCGGAGAGTAGTCGGAACCTCTTCATCAGCCTTCTAATAACGTCTACTCTTGATTTCAGCTAGGTCCCCACTTTGCTGGATTTTCCCGAAAAGTGTTTAAAGTGCAGGTCACGTGACCAACTCGAGTTTAAACAAATCCACCGGAGCGGAATTTGGACTCGGCTGGTTTCTCGGTGACGTCACACCAGGTCCTCACTCCGAGGTGTTTTTTACGGATTTCGCACGTGCGATGTTGAGCGAGGGTCTCCGGTGTTTGCTGATCATATTTTGTGACATGCGTATCGACTTTTTGCTGAGAACAGGATGCATCCAGGATTTTCAAAAGGAGAAAATGAATATCCGTTAGCCTCGGGTAATTTTAATCCCCCTTTTGGGGTCGGGGGCCCCCGAACATTTTTCATTTCACCCTATTTCCAACATGAGGGGGCAGATTCTGCCCACCCCTCAGGTTTGTCCATGGTATCTCCGAAACGATTTGAGATAAGCTCTTGAAGCTTTGTGGATTTTCCTACAACTAACTAGCGCGTGTTCCCTAAAAAAATGGAAAATATATTTTCTCCAGAGGCGGTGCTATGGCTCGCTAATTTCGGGGGCTCATTTAGAAGCCGAACATTGTCGCCGGCTTGTTTTTCTCCTACAATAAAGCTGTCTGCTACGAATTGGTGGCAGTTGTAACGTTTGAATGCTATTAATGAGCTTTAGGATGACAGTTACTGTGTATTTTCATATATTTTGGCCATAGGCGGTTCCAGAAGCTCAAAATGGGGAGGGTTACAATGTTATCCATCTGAACTCTTCCAAAGTAAATAGATTGCGTACAGAATGTTCGGGAGGGGTAAACATAACCATGCATTGATCCAATATGTGTATTATATATTGATAGGAAGCCATAGGCATGCGGCGGTACCGTAATTAGGGGGTTGACTCGCACTCAAGTTCATTTTATTCTTGTGTGTGTATTTAATGGGACAAATCATTGTAACTATGCATTTAGTTCTATCACCAAATGAGATTTGGGATGAAAGTTGATGTGTATTTCGATATTTTTTTGTCATAAGCGGTACCAGGAGCTCAAAATGGGGAGCTTCAATGTTATCAATTCGATATCTTCCAAAGTGAATGAACTGCCTTCAGAATGGACGGGAGGGGTAAAAGTAAAGTTGTATTGATCCCATCCGTGTATGATATGATAATAGGATATCATAGGCGTGCTCAGGTCCCGTAATTGGGGGTGTTCAAGTGCATTTTAGTGTTGTGTCTGCATTGAATGGGGCAAAGCATCGTAGACATGCATTTAGTCGTAACACCAAATGGACACAATTCATCCATAGGTGGATCCAGGGGTGTTCCCGGGTCGGGCAGCTGTGGATAAAGGCGGGGTAATTTGAAAAATAGCCATACCTGAAAGGCGTATCCCACTATTTTGCCTCCCTGAATCTCCTCTGTAATAGTTTTGGCTTTTGAGCTCTTTCCTTGACATCAGAGATATCACACTGTGCCTGGCGTATGCATTTCTGCAAAAAGACTTGACACAATTTATGTAATTCCCATAAGTTTCTGACTTTAGAACCTCCCTTGAAATTTGAATTTCGCCTAAATGAGAGAAATCACCATTTCCAAGCAATTCCCTGTCAATCCACACTAGTTTCGTGAAAATTAAGCCAAAGAGACAAGAGTTATGGATAATCTAAAAAAGGCAGCCATTTTGCATATTTTGAAGCCCCTACCCTCAATTTTCAAAATTTTGAAACTTGCTTTTTTCAAAATGAAGTTAAGCACAAGAGGAATCGATGAGTGTGAATTTTTAAATCAGCCGGGTATATTTCGAGATCTTAGGGGCAGAATCTGCCCCCTGTTGGAAATAGGGGTGGCGGGGAGTCCGTTGGAAAGAGGGTTAATATGCTTAGTAGAGGCGGTTCCTAAAGTATTGTGACGGCACCCGTCACATGGTGCCAATTCATAGCCACGTTGAACCTCCACCCAGCACCCGGAAGCGAGGCCACCTGCGCCTCAGGGACGTCGGCGCGGGCCAGCGCGGTTCCACAGGAACAAATAGGCCCAGCCAGCGGCTTTCTCCCCTCACCCTCACGGTAATCTCGGACGCTAGTGCCGCAGTCCCGGTATATGGGCCGGAAACCACTGCCGGGTTTGTATAGCGGCCCGGGTTGACTGACGTTACCATAGCAACGGCTGTCGAACCCGCGAGTTCACCTCAGGTCACCGAGCTGTGCCAAAATTTCGTGACCGGCCGGGGCGTCGGCAAGCGTTTTCTTTTACTTCTATCATGCTATGTGCCGGGCTTTTGGCCACTGGTTTTTTTGTGCTTACTTTATTTCGTCGTGTCTCTATATGGCTCTTCCCTTTGGTACCATGCTATGGTTGTGAGGCCAACATAATGCCCAGAAGAAAAAAATTGGCTGTTAACTTAAAGAAAAACTGTACCACGAAAACAAAGAGTGTCATTGACCTCTCTCAGTAATTTACCCACAGCCTTGGATAGTCTGTATTTTTATCACTCTTAAGCTGAGTGTTAGAAAGCCTATCGCACACTATGTACGGCGCACACAGGGGGGCGGGCTGACTGTTCTCATTGTTCTGGAACCAATTTCCTGAAGTGTCAGCGTGTTAGTGAATGAGTGTTTTTTTGTGTGAAAACGGGCATATGCCGCCACGAAAGCGGCACAGACGGTAATATACCGGCGGAGCTAAGGGGAAGTTAAGTGTAATTATAGATGTGCGTTGTAAACCTCTGCCGAGAAGGCTCTCCTAGCTGTTGTCTTTTCATTATTTTTTTGGCACTATTTTCTCCCTCCCCCTCTTCAAAACGACCGCGCATGAGCCCCTTCTGCGGTGCAGCGTGGAAAGGAGAGTCCGCACGGAGCCAGCTGTAAAGTCAGACCAGCGAAGGGAGTGCAGTACGGCAAAGGCGAGTGACCTCCCACGACCCCCGGACGGAGGGCATGAGCAGAAACAGAGGAGAAGCTAGCAGAAAGCGGGACAGGTGTGCCCAGGAAGCGAGTCAGCCAATGGGACGGCCCCACGGAACGGGCGTGAAAAGCAGAGTGAAAGCTCCGAGGAAAGGAGGAGAGGAGGAGAGAAGGGAGAGGCATTCGGAGAGGGGCCGACGTGTGAGACGGACAGGCACTCCGGGAGCGAGCGACACCAACAAGCAAGTGAGTCCGCTATGCGGAACGGTCTGACCCACCTCCCCTCCCCCACCCTCAAAATTTTTACATTTTGTGAAAAATGAGCCGAGCTTTGGAGCGCCTACCCTGCAGGGGGGGTGGATGAAATCTTGGAGGGCACGGGGGAGGGGGTAATGTGATTGTGTATGTGGACTTGGGCGTCAGCGGGCAGTTATGCACCGGCATAAATATGGAATTCGGAGACAATGGAATGTGCATTTTAACCCAGTTCGACCACGTTAGTGTGTTTTCTACCACTGTAACGTTCGCTTTTGGTGCGCGAAATGTCAATTAAATACAAGGATGAAAGGGGGAAATAAAGCTTTTTCCTGCAGAGGGCCTTACTGGGAGCAATAGGACAGTCGAGCAACGGGGTGGGCGGCTCATTGCCGTAATTACGACGAGTGTTCATTCGTTATCACCGCTTTCCTTTGGCCGCTTACAAAACAAACACCCTCATGCCTCGCCGTTATGGGACAAAAATAGAGGAAAAATACTACGAGTTAGGAAATTAGTTCACACCCTTTTTTATCGTAAATTCGGCTGAAACTCATGATCAGCAATGGGCGGGGCCCATCACGACCATTACGATGTTGACATAACCGCACGACGAGAAATTTCCACGAGCTGTAAGTAAAAATTGTCCTCTAGCCGGCCGATACTCTCCCGCGCCGCCACACCGAATCGGGCTGTAATAATCACGCATCAAAGTTTGGCCAAATTCTGTCGCCAAGTAGTACTTGTGCATAAACAATAGGATCGTTAACAGAGGGGCGAATTCTCGCCGCTTCATAGTTTTCATTCGTTTTAAAGCCAGTATGATAAGCAGCGTCATGTTTTTTTTGCGTTTGCTATTCTTTTTATCTTTGCATCTGTTTTGTCAGGGCCTGGGGCCTGGAGCTCTCTAAATAGCTGCAACGCAAAGCAAAGTCTCATCTTTACCTTCGCCCGGGTGGGGGTCTTTTTAGACCCCCCCTCGGGTTTTTCCGAAGTGATAAAAAAACAGCGGCGCGCAGCGCCGCCAAACTTGGTCTAGCTGTTCCTTCATCATTTTTACATCTTTCCTGAAAATTTTATCCCAAGGTCATGTCAGGTCAGGTCACCAGGCCAGGTGAAGTGACCTCACCTCAAAAAAATGCTTAGGACCGCATAACTAAAAGAAGGGTTAATCGATCAAGTTCAAGCTTATACCACATATTGGGCCCACCAGGAGCTACAAAATTTGTTCCGGGATTTTTGATATTGGTGACCTAAGGTCATGTGCAGAGCATGACCTCCCCATTGTAAATACATGGGGAAAATCACAAAACGAGCTTTTCTCAGTAAGTATGGATGGAATCATCTTCAAACATCGGTTACGATTTGATCTTAGCCCATTTCTGAACTTTATGCCAAAATGTTGAGTTGGGACCTTTAAAAGGTCACTTTAGGTCAAATAAGCTTTTTTTTGGGTGTTTTACTCTATAAATTTAAAATAAACTAAGATAGAACTTTTATTTTGTCACCAAAGTGTTTGTATAGTCACTGTAAGTCAAATGATATACATCATGACTATACCAGGTCAAGTTGGGTCAGACCGTTGTCCTGGGTCAGGTCAAATTCTTAAATTTGACCTGGCATAGCAATATTATATATCATTCTATTCGTATTGACAAGAGGATTGCAATGGTGCATCAACCATGGCTGTATCTTGTTTGGTTTGGAAGTTATTAGCAAAAAAAAAAAGAAACACCCTTATGCATGGGAGGCTATGGACATTCCCAAGAATATGCCCAATATTCAGTGACCTGTAGCTCCCTAGGCTTTGACCTGACACGAAAATGAATGCCACTGCAATGAAAGAGCAACTCAAGAGCTTTCGAATGGTGCTAGAGAAATGTTTCTAGCTATCATAGTTTCTGAGATATATGACGTTTTCTTAGTACACCTCATATTAGCGATTTTGACCTATTTTGACCTCTGGTGACCTTAATATTGACCTGAAAAAAGAAATGACCGAAGTATTTTCGATATCATTTTTGAAGAGCTTTCGATTGCCGTTTTGCGCTTTTTTCTAGCTCTCTTAGTTTTTTACATCGGGGGGGAGTCCTTTTTGTTAGCCCCCTACCAGGACGAAGGTGGCTCGTACCCGCCACCGGGGCAAGAGTTAATAGCCGAAGTTGGGATTTAAGCATTCAAAACCGATCTTTTGTCGTTATGATTTTATACTCGCATCTATTATGTCGATGCTTGGGGCTCGGAGCACCCCTCAAGGGTTGCAACGCAATGCAATTCTCATCTTAATAGACGAAGCTCGGGCTTAAGCTTTCCAAAAACCAATTTCAGAATGCTTGGGATTGGATCGACTGTCTTATAAGTTCCGATTTTGTCTCGACCCGGGTGAAAGCAAAAAGGATTGCTGCCTTATTTTGGTTTCGGTTTTTTTAGCACCTATTATGTCAGGGTCTGGAGCTCGAAGCTTTGTGCACGGTATTTTCGTCTTAAAAGTCGAGGTTTGGGTTTAAGTATCCAAAACGCAGCATTTTTCTCGTACTGATTTTATAACGGCACCTGATAAGTCAAAGCCTGGGGATCGGAGTTTTCTAAATAACTGGCATGCGAAGACAAATTTGCCTTAATTAGCGGAAGCTTGGGCATAAGCTTTCAAAGGCCAATCTTCAGTGCTGGTCCTGAGTATAAAGGCTCCGGGACATCGCTTTTTTCTATTGGCCCCCTCGAATATGGAACATTTTTAGCATGCCTTTCTAGAATACTTGCCGTTTGGATCGGGTGTGCTAAAAGTTTTGATTTTGTCCCGACCCAGTCGGAGGCAAGAAAGCTTGCACCCTTCTAAATAGCCGCAACGCAATGTAATTCTTATCTTAATAGACGGAGCGTGGGCTTAAGCTTTCAAAAGCCGGTTTCAGAATGCTGCTGTTTGGATCAAGTGTTTTATAAGTTCCGATTTTCTCCCGACCCAGTCGTAAGCAAGCAGGCTTGCCTCTTTGGTTGATTGGTTTTTTTATCGCACCTATTTTGTCAGGGCCGAAGGCTCGGAGCTTCCTAAATAGATGCAAAGCAAAGTAAATATGATCTTAAATAGTAGAAGCCAAGGCTTAAGCCTACAAACCAACCTTCGGCGCTGGTGCTAAGTTCAAGAGCTCTGGAGCGTTTTCCCTTTTATGCAAAACAAAGACGCAACATTGGGTTGTCTGATTTTTTTGTTGAATGCTGGCTGTTGGGACCGAGCGTTTTTGAATTATCCATTTGCCTCAACCCGGTCGCAAGTGGGATGTGCAGGGCGAAATAAGTTAGGTTGGGCAATCCAAGCCGTAAAGTAAATATAGGAGGTCCTTGTCTGCTAAGTGCACGGGGCGGTGGTTAAGATATGATTGAATGGGCGCGTGCGCCGCCATGTCAGGGGATAAGTCCCGCCTCTCCGGGGGCCGGGCGGACCCCCCCCATCGGCGCATACAGGCAGGAAGGGAGGGGCTTGCGCGCCTGTCGGGAAACCAGGACAGCCGTAAATCCTTACGACGGGATTCGGTGGGTGGCAGCGACGGATTTAGGATGTCTCTCGGGGGCACGAAAGGGGGTGACTGGAGGGCCCGGGCGCGTGCCCATAATTATTAGAGTACCCATCGGTGCAGTTTTAAAAAGTTTTGGGGTAGGTGCGGATGAGCCTACAACCTCACGCAAACATGCCGCTCAAGATAGGCTGAAGCACACTCAAAACCGCGAATAGCAATTGGAGACGCCCATATGCCTCCAAAGGTTCCAAGCAAGGGTAGAGGGGCTGTCAAAGCAGCGCAGTCGTGCAACATGGTTCGGACCAAGCTCCCTTCAACACCATTTCATCCTCTCAATCGCACATGGCATAGTACAATAAAGACGTAAGAATTATTGAAACGCTATCCTATGTGCCATGGCCGTGCCTTTTCTATCCTTCTAGCCTTCGGGCCCATTGGTTCCCGGAAGAGAGTCATGGCGGCTCTCCTCTTCCTGGGGGTCACGGAGGCGCCGAAACGTGCACTGTGATTGCCCTTGAACCGACCCTCACTCTAAATCACTTTAACCGCCTACCTCAGTAATCCGGCACTATCATTCTAGCCTTCGGGCCCATTGGCTCCCGAAAGAGAGTCATGGCGGCTCTCCTCTTCCTGGGGGTTACGGAGGCGCCGAAACGTGCACTGTGATTGCCCTTGAACCGACCGTCACTCTATATCACTTTAACCGCCTGCCTCAGTAATCCGGCACCATCATTCTAGCCTTCGGGCCCATTGGCTCCCGAAAGAGAGTCATGGCGGCTCTCCTCTTCCTGGGGGTCACGGAGGCGCCGAAACGTGCACTGTGATTGCCCTTGAACCGACCTTCACTCTACGTCACTTTAACCGCCCGCCTCAGTAATCCGGCACTGTCATTCTAGCCTTCGGGCCCATTGGCTCCCGAAAGAGAGTCATGGCGGCTCTCCTCTTCCTGGGGGTCACGGAGGCGCCGAAACGTGCACTGTGATTGCCCTTGAACCGACCTTCACTCTACATCACTTTAACCGCCCGCCTCAGTAATCCGGCTCTATCATTCTAGCCTTCGGGCCCATTGGCTCCCGAAAGAGAGTCATGGCGGCTCTCCTCTTCCTGGGGGTCACGGAGGCGCCGAAACGTGCACTGTGATTGCCCTTGAACCGACCGTCACTTTACATCACTCCTCCCGCCCGTCTTGGCAACCCGGTACTATCCTTCTAGCCTCCGGGCCCATTGGCTCCCGAAAGAGAGTCATAGCGGCTCCCCCTCTTCCTGGGGGTCACGGAGGCGCCGAAAGGTGCACTGTGATTGCCCTTGAACCGACCGTCACTTTACATCACTCCTCTCGCCCATCTTAGTAACCCGGTACTATCCTTCTAGCCTTCGGGCACATTGGCTCCCGAAAGAGAGTCATGGCGGCTCTCCTCTTCCTGGGGGTCACAGAGGCGCCGAAACGTGCACTGTGATTTCCCTTGAACCGACCGTCACCTGACATCACTCCTCCCGCCCGTCTTAGTAACCCGGTACTATCCTTCTAGCCTTCGGGCCCATTGGCTCCCGAAAGAGAGTCATGGCGGCTCTCCTCTTCCTGGGGGTCACGGAGGCGCCGAAACGTGCACTGTGATTGCCCTTGAACCGACCTACACTCTACATCACTTTAACCGCCCGCCTCAGTAATCCGGCTCTATCATTCTAGCCTTCGGGCCCATTGGCTCCCGAAAGAGAGTCATGGCGGCTCTCCTCTTCCTGGGGGTCACGGAGGCGCCGAAACGTGCACTGTGATTGCCCTTGAACCGACCGTCACTTTACATCACTCCTCCCGCCCGTCTTAGCAACCCGGTACTATCCTTCTAGCCTCCGGGCCCATTGGCTCCCGAAAGAGAGTCATGGCGGCTCTCCTCTTCCTGGGGGTCACGGAGGCGCCGAAAGGTGCACTGTGATTGCCTTTGAACCGACCGTCACTTTACATCACTCCTCTCGCCCATCTTAGTAACCCGGTACTATCCTTCTAGCCTTCGGGCCCATTGGCTCCCGAAAGAGAGTCATGGCGGCTCTCCTCTTCCTGGGGGTCACAGAGGCGCCGAAACGTGCACTGTGATTTCCCTTGAACCGACTTTCACTCTACATCACTTCACCTGCCCGTCTTATTAACCCGGTACTATCCTTCTAGACTTCGAGCCTACGGGCTCCCTCTGGCTATGCTGTCCGCTGTCGAAACCTTCTGGTCCGAACCACGGAGCACCGATCGCACAAAAAAGGGAACGTGGGACGTCGGAGATTGCTGGCAGTCGTTTTGTTGCACACTTGCCAGGCCGAAACGATGAAGATGAGATGATCAGGCGGGCTCCGCCGTAACGGAGGAAGTTTTTTTTCGTGACGGGGGGTAAGCTGTCAATTTTTGGGATAGCCTAGCCGGAAAAGGCGTGGCAGACGTCGACTCATGGCTCTGGCTGGGCCATGGAGGAGCCGACGTGAGGGACGGGCGGTCAGTGTGGGACTCGTGGGCGGGTAGGGTCCGAGGGAGGACCGAGCCTAGGGAGGCTCCCCACGCTAGGAAGTTGTTTGTGAGTAGACTATGGCGTGAACGCCCGGAGGCTAGTAAAATTAAAAGCCGGAACTCGGTCATTCCGGTGGTCCCATGTCCGTGACCTCCAAGCCCTAGGGGCTACGGCTCAGCGACGCATCCACTAGCATGGTCCGTGCAGGCGGGATTTGACGCAGCCAGCGTTTAGTAAGTTTCTGTTTAGGGAGAAAATGAGGCGGGAAGGAGGAGCACTAGATCATCGGGGAAGGGCGGAGCCGAGTTACCTCCTGTTGGGCTCTAGCCAAGCCCTGGGAGCTGCGGCCGCCGGTGTGGGTGCGCGTGAGTAATTGGCGGTGGGTGAGTGACAGGCCATAGAACGAGGAACGTTTGGTGCCTTAGAGCGGCCTGCAGGTAGCGGGTCGTACCGGTCTGACCGACCGGGGATCCCACCACTCGCGCCCCTCCATCGGTTGCGCCCGCAAACGGTAGCAAAGCGTAAGCATAGCCCCAGGTGAATTCGCCCACTTCTTTCTGTCGGGGGATGTGCAGCCCGGCCTAATTGGCTGATTGGGCTTAGGTGGGGCCGAATCGGCCATCCTCTATGCACGCCCTTTCACGAATAAATAAGACCCTACCACGATCACGGATAGGAGGAGTGTAACCTTCTACATACCTCTCGCGTTGGCCGACGGGTCTCTAGCCGTCAGATCTCGGAAACACCGGGAGGGATATGAAATTGGGGAGGGACTCAGAATTTTTAGAACAAGTGAGAGGCGCGAGAAAGAATGGCCCTAGGTCAAGGTGAATTATGAGTGCGTGCTTAGCGTAAGGCCCCGGTGGTGAGAATGTTTACTGAGGGCATTCTTTCCGGATCTGACAGTGAGAGCACACGCCGGAACGGATGACGTGACAAAAAAGGGGAGGAGGGTATTAAGGTAGGGGACTGGTTTAGGGGTTAACGATGCTGAAAAGGGCTGGCGTAGGCAAAACAAATCCGCTTCCAGAGAGACTGGACCCCTGGTACGTGGAAATAGCCCACCGAGATAGACGATGTTTGAGGCGAGAAGTCAGTGCAGCTCAGAGAACCACGATAGGAGGGTACGAAAGGGCAAGTAGTTCAGGTAGCTATGAAGGAATCGGTTAAAAGGGGGTGTAACTTGTGATGATAGGTCCGAGGGAAATAATAAGAGTTAGCGGGCACTTAAAGGGGCGGGGAGAGGATTGACGGTTTCGGTGCCGCTTCTATGCGGGTAATGCTTGGCGTACGGGTGGTTAAATGGGCCCCCAAAATTGCGAGAGGCGGGTGGGACCCCTGCTACCGGGGAGGGCTACAAAGCTCGGCACTAGCTGTATTCCCTTCCTGGAACCCAAGGGTGTCGAGTGGGAGTGTCGGGACACAGGCTCGCCCGTCTGGAGGACTCGGCCAAGCTAGCCGACTTTGTCCACTGCCCACCGTCAACTCGGCCCGCCACCCGACCGCGCACGCGACGAGCACGACCTCTCTCAAATAAAATTTAGTGTGATGCTGGGAGCGGGCGCGACGTCGCCACCATCGTGAGCGAGCGGGTCACGGCCAAGAGCAGCCGCCACGGCGGACCACCGAGAGGTCGGCCCGAACGACGCACAACAACATCGGCGGCGACGACGCCACAGCCCGACTCGCACCGAGCGACGCGCCCCGCGACCCCAGCGCCCCCGTCACAGTATTCCCCTCAGATCTAAAATTAAGAGGGTTAGAAAAATGCCCGTTTAGGTGTGTGTGGGGGCTTTGGTGATGTACATACATTACGGCATATTTTCATTGAACTAGGTCAAATCTTTAAGGTCAAATGAGGTTATAACGGTCAAATCTGGCCCGTGCTTGAGGCCAGTTTCGAAATGATTTGTTCATGTAGAAAAAACGGAAATACACTGAAATCAAACTTAATGTCATAAACTGAAAGTCCGATACAACCTTTTTCTGAGAGTTCGTGGTCAATGTCATTGAAGGTCACTGACCTACGACGTAACAAAATGGCAAATTCCCAATAGTGCACAATATAACACCTGTAAACCTTGCCTGTGACAGTGACCTTGAAATTAAGTAGTCGTAACTATGAAGCCATAGCATAACATACGTCTTACTGAATAATCCCATCTGACCGGAACACCGGGGCATTGACCTTGAATTGTGACATTTAACCTTTACCTTGAACTTCAAGGTGCGTTGAAGGGGGGCACGGTAGTGGAGTGGTCAGCGTAGCTGGCTGCCACGCAGCCGACTCGGGTTCAATGTCCGGCGGCTTCCCTGAACCAGGAGCAAGCTGGCTTCCGAGAAACCCTTCCAATAGGGAAAAAGTTGGCGACGCCATATTACCCTGGCAGTTGGTGCGCAATAAGCCCTAACAATTATTATTATACCTTGACCCCCACCTGGGGTGACCTTGGCATATGCTCCCGGTTATATGACGTTATTAAGTCGCCACTCAATCTACAGGGCAAGCGAACTGGTGCGACCGCAAGACTGACACGGTCTCAAAGTGCAGGTCTGACTTTGAAAGCCTATACCGAGGCCAAAATTTGTTATTGATTTTCGCAGTCTTTTCACCAATCGACGCACTCATGAAGTCTCCCAAATGTAAACAAGTAATGGTTCCAGCTACGAATGGTTATTCGGCTACCTTGGAAAAATAGGTGGAGTCGCAATTTAGGACCTCCTTCTACTGCGCGTGTTAACAAGGGTGTGGTCTGCAAAATGAAAAACATGGTAGATACCTATTTAAAGGTCAACGTAATGAAAAAAACACAATCTTTAAGGGCAGAAAATAGGATAATCCCCCCTTACCCACTAAGAGGAAACATTCTCCCCTCCCCTTTTCGATACCTAACAATGGAGATGCAAAATTCTCGTGGTACAGCGCCAGAGAGTTCAACGTAAGGCGACACCGCTTTCCTACTCGTGAAACTAAATGCCCAACAAAAATTGAGATGATCTTTTTAAGACCATAGGAGGAGCCAGGATTTCAAAATGGGTGAGGGCAATCGATTGGGGGACGCCATAGTCGATCCACAGTGGCGTCACACTTGGGTAGTACAACATGTCAGGCATGGACGCCAAATCTTGAAAATGTCAGAAACGTCAATACTAGGATCTTGTGAGAAAACGCCTCTTTCAGGGCGCCGGCAATCTTTCAAGTGGTACCGAGAGTCAATCAAGGGGTAAGGGCAAGTGATGATTTGTTTTCTGGGGTCTCCTAAAATTAAGAATACAGAGTATTTCACTAAGAATGTACCATCATCTCAAAAAGTTGCGTTTGCACCTGGCGTTTGAATTAATTTGTTGTTTTCAACCGCGTGGCCTACCATTTTCATTTTTACTAACACTCTCCTCAGTTGGGAGGAAATGAACACCCATTTAGTTTTCCAAACAGTGCGACAAAACAGCGGGCTCTGTATTTGTCACACTGTATCCTTGATCAACTATGAAACTTTCCGAAAATTCATTTCGGATCATTTCAGATCAGGTCATCACGCCTGATCTGGCGACATTACCTGCAAGAAATGTTTCAAGTGGCACCATTGCTCACCAGTGAATAGCACAGTGTTCACCAGAATCGGTGAAAATCGGGTGATTGGGGGGGGCTAAACGCATTTTTGTCCCACCCTCTGGCTCCACCAGTGTGCCCGCCAGTCCCCTGCTTTCGCTGTTTATTCACCCTGTCCGACTCTATTTGACTATCCATCACCTCCATGCTGTCATGTTTTGCCCAATTCTCCGACTCCATGCGCGTCTGCCTCCAATACCCTGCCCGCCCTTCTTTTCTGCCCTGTCCGTCCACATCGGACTTCTGGCCAGTGTTTTGTCCGCTCTTTTTTTGGCCCTGCTTAACTCTTTTTAAGTAATCGCCAATGCGCTCCCCTCTTCTCTTTGTAGTATTTCCCAGCCCCAGCTTTAAACGCACCAGCATCTTACCCTTCTCTGCCCTGCTCGGATTTATGTGTCCATGCACATAACTGAAAAAGCTGGCACAGCACTTCCCATTATTCTCGGCATAAGCTTAAGAACGTTCAGAAAATTGATGGGGCCAACGTATTTTTAGGTTAATTTTATTTCCAGTCAACGCCATGTCACTAGGAGTTAACACGCGCAGTAGAGGTTTTCCTAGGACGCTCCTACTTACTTCCCCCAGATAGCTGGAGAATCATTCGCGGTAGAAAAGCGCTGATTGACCACATTTGAGAGAAATAATGACCACGTCCACTTGTGAATACTTGAAAATGGCGCAATATTTTTACCTATCGGCTTTCAAAGCCAAGCCCATGTTTTGAGATCGTCATAATTGAACAATGACACCAGTTCGTCTGCATGGAAGACTGAGTAGACCGAGACCGAGCGGTGACCTCATAAAGTAATGTAATTGTAATGATGCGTTACGGTTATCTTACCTAAAGATCAAGGTCAGACATCACAGGTTAATATTATGCCACCATTTTGAAGGTCACTGAAACTTTTGCTTCGGGTTCAAGGCCGTCTCTCAGTATGACGGTTATTTTGTTATGACATTATAGTTAAGGCTTAATGTAAAGTCAGAGGTCATGCATAGAGGCAAAAGCCGTATTTCCCGCCCAACGTTGGCTATTGTGCTCCTTGTAGTATAAATAACAAAAACTACTTGATATTGTGATGTGATAGGTCAATGAGCTTGAATGGACTTTGCTCTTACATTTCACTGCACGTCTCATGGGATCTTTTATCCATGGCCTTAGTTGGCTTTCAGTGTGCTTGCGGCTTGTTACCGCTTTCTCATGATATTTCTTTATAGGTCCTCAGCACGACCCAGATGCGTGCATTTGTGATTTGTATGATTACTGTGACTGAAAAAAATCTGGAATTAATGTGTTTTATATGATGGCTTGTATCATACCACAAATCAAACATGTGAATTATGTATTAAAGGGATATACACTATGTCCAGTGGCAGATCTAGTGGCAGACTTAATTTCTGCCGCCAACGAAAAAAGCGCATTTTGCATTTGAAGATTTTACAGGAGAGCGTTTTTCCATTTTGCTTCCTATTAGCAGAACCTGTGACTGATGCGAAGACGGTAGTATGACCGAAACATTTGAGTGCATTTCGTCATGTAATGCAATAAGTAGATGCAGCTTGCCTTTCTGCATAGAATGGTTCAAAACCTCAAAATCGACGTGATTTACGCTCTTCTTTCGGTTTTATTCCTCTAGCTTCCCCTTGTATCCACCACTGGCTATTTCAAAAGCCTGGACAAAAATTTTGGACTTGAGAAAAATCCACGAACAGAAAACATACGGAGCCCCTCGAAACACACAAAATACCCCCTCCCCTGACACCGCAGTAGAAAATGGGATGGTGGCATTGACAAAAACGGAATCAAGGGCGCTGCCCTCAGCCCCAGGACCACTGTGGACTCCCAATGAGTGCTTCCAAAGAAGGGGGCGGATCAAATCCCTGCAACTCTAGGACAGTAGGACGACGAGCTACTGCCTGTCTGTTGCACACCTGCCCCCACTCTGAACAGCCACCCTCTTCTATCGGACTTACTATGGCTCCGTCCAGTCCCTTCAACCCCTGGCTAGCCGTCTGCCACTTCAGCAGGATCGTTGGTAGAAGTTGGGACTGGAAGGTGAATCCCCTAAGTTTTCATTTGCGCACCCTGAGTTAAGTCTAATAGATAGATGCACTGTGTAGGGTTTTGCCCCTTTGTCCTATTGCGATTCTGAACTTTCACTCAATAAAAAATTCCAGTAAAACCTCAACAACTTAGTAACTCAGTGAAACATTTAGGCTCAATAGAACCTGCAAAGAAAAACCATTCCTGCACCATCCGGGGCGCGGTCGTGTAAGCGTGACACCTCCCCCACCCGGGTAAGTCTGACACCTGCCCCGCCCGGGTAAGTGCGACACTTCCCCAGCCCTACTTGACTCCCCCCGCCCCCGCTCCAACAAAGAGCATCAGGAAGTAGAGCGCCTCTCCCTGGGCCACTTTTTTAAATCAATATCACGGCGCATTTCTCGAGAAGTTTTGGCGTTTTATGGGGTTTGGCTTCTTATGTAGGGCACCCGACGCTGACCGCTGTATATTTTTGTGGTTTTGATTTCTTTATGTCTCTGTCCCAACCATCAGCTTTTAACCCGCGCCCCACCGGGGGTCCGGCGCCACCTTCGCCCCACCGGAGGGGCCATCGATGGCCCCCCTCTAACTCCGAAAATATGGGCGTTAGCGCAAATCTGCAAAGTGCAATAGAAAGCTCGCGTGAATTCAGTAAGAAATTACTTTGCATGTTTTAGTGCTCAGGTCAATGGTTTGACCTCCAGAGGTCAAATTAGGTCAAGATCGGCTATTTTCACTCAAATATGCAATGATTAAGCAAACTGGGCATAACTCTTATGTCATTAGAGCTATTGAGGCCTGGTAAAGTACATTTGATAGCAAATTGCCAGTCCTTTTTCCGCTATGTGGAATGTAAAGACCTCCCGCCAGTGGTTTGACCGCCAGAGGTCACCTCGTGACCTAATATGACCTGAGGTCACGAAAGGTCAAAAAGTGACCTTGCCGTATATCAAATTAAAGCCAGTGACAAGACAAACACGATGGTGTTTGTTTCACCGCTCTAGCTCAATTAGGTCAAAAGTTATTGTCAAAATACTGTTTTTGACCTCTGGTGACCTTGGATGACCTTGGAAAAGTCAAAGGGCAAATATGACCCCTGGGATCCGTGAAAGGGTGTCCAAAAACGTTGTTCTGAGCAGTCTGAGTATTTGCAATCATTTTTGTGGCTTTTATATCATGAAATAGCTTTTCCCCATGCTTTTCCAATGGGAGAGGTCGCCTCGTGACCTGACCTCAGGGCACGAAATCGAAAAATCCCGGAGATACACCTTGTAGACCCTGGAGGGGTCATGAAGTGTAGGAAGTTTCAAATCGATCGACTTTGAAATGTAACTCTTACAGAGCTCTAAAGGTGAAGTGAGGTGACCTTGGTTGACCTCGTCTGGTGACCTGACCTTGGGTGACCCGGGCTAAAAAATTTCAGGGATGATGGGAAAATGATGCAGTAAGAGGTAGAGCCCTCAACCGCGGTGCTGCGCCTCGTTGTTTTTCTGCTATCCCGGAAAAACCTTAGGGGGGGCCATCGATGGCCCCCCGGTGGGGCGAGGGTTAACTTTTAAATTTAGGTAATTACTGATGCACACATAATGCAATAAATGGTACTTACATTGATACAAAGTAACAAAAAAATAATATTCCTAAATTCGCAATGCAGCTTACTGATCATCGTGATATACGTGATATACGTGACATACGTGAAATCCTGCCACCTTTGTTAATGCACCCACAAACACTGCTAAACCAGACTCAGGTAAAATGGAACCCCTGGCCGCCCGAGAATTGAACCTGCAATCTTGCATTAACGCCTCTAACGCTAGAGCCTAACTCTTTACCAGCTGAGCTATCAGAAATTTACCGCGAGTTATTTCCTTGGCGCTTTGATGAATTAGATTCTTGGAAAATTATGGTGTAAAATGTACATGCATTCTCCTTGAATTTTTTTCGTGATGTTTGCTTCAAATTAAAACTACCGTCCGCATACAATGCTAATAAACGTCCTGTATAAAAAGGAAAATTCAGTCGATTTTCGTTGGTTTTTGCCAGGGCAGGATCAACATTGTTGCAACGAATATTCTTTGGAATTCAAGTCATCGGCAGGGAAATTTATGTACTTTTAGGATTTTTTTAATTGTATTTTAAAAAATGACATTTTCCTGTCTTTCCTTTTCCTAAATGATGTTCTTTGCTTGAAATATGGCTTTTCTGGTGCTGAACTGGAAAGTTTGGTGTTAATAAAACCTAAAGACGATGACAAGGACTAAATTAGGCTACCCGTCAACAGGGTTGTGCTATCATATAATTTTAAATCAACACTCTATTTACTAAACTAATTAATTACTAAAGTTTATTTGAATCGCCTACATTGCGACCCAGTAATCTCTGTACCCATCTTGCGACCCAACATGCTTCGCGCCGTGACCTTTCACGGGTCAACGGTTTGACCTAGAGTTTTGAGGCTTATGTGGCATATGTAGAAAGGGATGGAGGTTAGGTTTTACAATATTTTTGACAAATATGTCATCTTATTTCCCGTTTCAATGTCTTTGTATCATGCTTAATTCGGCAGGAAAAACTAGGTAAACATTGCTTACTCTGCCCACTTCAGAAAGCCGCACAGTGTAATCACCCCATCAATATGCGGCCTTGAACTGCCTACCACCTCTGCTACTAGTGAAAATTTGTATAGCTCCCAGCAAACTCCAACGAGAGTCAAGAATATATTTTCTCCTCAGAAAAAAAATGTCACCCGCAGAAAATTATAGGGTGCAAGTGTCATCATTGAAACTTTGACTTCTTACTGACCGAAAACTTTCTTATCTAGATGGTTTAGACCTATACGCCTCCACTCATGCCCCAATGAAATCTCAACTTGCGTCAGAACTACGAGGCGGCCAAACCAAGTTCGAAGTCCGGCAGATGCCGTGAACAAGAAGCAGTCGTCTCCCGAGAAACCCTTTCGGCAGGGAAATAGTTCGCAGCATTACATGACATAGGCGGATATGGGGGAAGGCAAGGAGGCACGTGCGCTCCCTCCCCCGATCGACCCTCGGTGCCCCCTGAAATGGTCACGGCGCCCCCTGAATGGTCGATGGCGCCCCCTGAAATGTCGCTTCCCACCCCCTTCCCATGATGCGAAAATCGGCGCCGCCAATAGGATTTGGCGCCCACCTGATAGGTTTTGCCGGTCAAAAGTGGCGCCCCCCCTGGTCCGGATGGAGCCCCCCACCCGGGAAGGTGCCCCCCCCCGATCGGCAATCCTGGATCCGCGTATGTTACAATGCCATGGCAGTTGGTGCGTAGATAAGCCCTAAAACTGTTATACATCATAATGCCGCTGAGAAATGATATTTTTTTACGAAAAGTGATGGGCTGGCCCAGGTGCCTGGTGGTGTCCAGCAGGCTCCTGAGTCACCTGAAGTAGCGTGAGTCCATTCCGGCACAAAGGCCAAGAACAGTGGCGGATCAAGTGTTCTGTTTGAGAGTATCAGGTACTGCTAAACTTGGAATTTTTGTCTGTAGGCATACTGGAATTGCCTGATGTAATGCAAATATTTAATTGTTATTTGTAGGGGGAGGAAAAAATTATTAAGCCTCTCCCACCTGTTTCTGGCGAAGAAAATGCGATCAGTGGCCACACGATGTTTCAAATAAAAGTATTGAGCAGCATACGAATGTGTGTGAAATTGGTCCTCACTTCGCTGGTTGTGTTGGATGACGTCATGGTGACGTCACACCTGCCGGTCCCCACTCCGCCGCATTGTGCGGACTTGGATATAAGGCAAATTGACGTTTCTAACCTTTACCATCGCAACGCTAGTGCTGTTTACTCAGCTTGTGCAAAATATGGCGCCCCTTTCTTTAATATAAAGGGTGGTTGCCCGGTCCCCACTTTGCCGCGTTTGGTCCTGGTCCTCATAACGCTGCATAAACACGTCTGTGTGTGTGTGTGTGTGTGTGTGTGTGTGTGTGTGTGTGTGTGTGTGTGTGTGTGTGTGTGTGTGTGTGTGTGTGTGTGTGTGTGTGTGTGTGTGTGTGTGTGTGTGTGTGTGTGTGTGTGTGTGTGTGTGTGTGTGTGTGTGTGTGTGTGTGTGTGTGTGTGTGTGTGTGTGTGTGTGTGTGTGTGTGTGTGTGTGTGTGTGTGTGTGTGTGTGTGTGTGTGTGTGTGTGTGTGTGTGTGTGTGTGTGCGTGCGTGCGTGCGTGCGTGCGTGCGTGCGTGCGTGCGTGCGTGCGTGCGTGCGTGCGTGCGTGCGTGCGTGCGTGCGTGCGTGCGTGCGTGCGTGCGTGCGTGCGTGCGTGCGTGCGTGCGTGCGTGCGTGCGTGCGTGCGTGCGTGTGAATTTTGTATATGGAGAGAGGCACCTCGACTTAAGCTACGGCTTTTGTGCCAATCTCATACATAACCCAGCCGTGTTAGTGTTTTCGAATAAATGTTTTTGAACTTGAACCCACCCCCCGTCAATGCGAAGGTGGCTCAGACCCCCGTCAATGCGCGTGTTAATTAATCAGTTGGTATCGTAAATGATTCAGATACCTATATATTAGTGATTTGGAGGATTTTATCTTGAATAAACTTGAATCTTTTTAGAGCTGCAAAACTAGCATGGTCGTAGATTTCCATTATTAGTGGGGGAGGGGGGACTGGATTTGGCCCCTGTGCATCGCTGTTTGTGTTTGGGGTTTGGGTGACTGATGTCCTCTGTGTGTTTGTATTGTGGGTTTCTGGCGCTGCTGTAGGTAGCCTGGTCCCTAACCACTCTGTTTGCGTGTGGCCTGGAACCGTCACTGACCCCCGCTGATTTGAGTGTGAACTTATCGTGTGAAGTGTGTGAGCTAGGTCCGCGGCGCGGCTGTTTGTAGGCAGACTCCCGGCACCTCTGTTTGTGCTCGGACAGTGTACCCAGTCCCCGCTCGTGCGTGACGGCAGGGGTCGGCAGAGCTAAGTACGATGCCTGGTGACCGCCGGCCTCCGTGTGAGGGCTGTTCACGTCCCTGAGTTCCGCTGGTACTAGGCCAAAGGCAGCGGCTGGAGCTGATGCAGTCCATGTATCTCGCCGCCCGTATGCTGACCCCTGACTGACCGACCATGTCCTGCAGGCAGCGGCTGGAGCTGATGCGAGAGATGTACCACAACGAGGCCGAGCTCAGCCCCAGCTCTCCCGACCACAGCGTGGACAACGTCACCGGCGGAGACCCGTTCTACGACCGCTTCCCCTGGTTCAGGGTGGTCGGAAGGTGAGACGGTGTCTCAGCAGCGCTCTGGTGGGGAGGCTTCTCTTTCGTCCTGTGGAGGTTTCTGATTACTATCAAAGTATTGTAGCCATATTATAAGAAAATGACGTGTGCCATGTTGGGTTGCTGTGTCTGGGGCTGGTGTCTGTTTGGCTTGGTGCGCTCTGGCTGGGGTGTCCCGGTCCTCTGGTCTCGCGTCCTGTTTGTGTAGTACCTGTGGGTGCCGATCTGCCACGTGTGTTCCCCGCGTCCTCGCTGACCGCGCCTGCTGTAGACTCTGGTGCCGTCGGTCACGCCGCTCCGCTCCGGCTCTCTGCAGGGGCTTCGTCTACCTCAGTAACCTGTTGTACCCGGTGGCGCTGATTCACAAGGTGGCCATCGTCAACGGCCACGGCGACGTCAAGGGATATCTCCGCGTCGCCGTCCAGGCGGTGCTAGGTTAGAACAGGCGCCTGCCGCGGGTGTTAGCTTCTAGTGCCTTGCAGGTACTCGGGAACCCCAACCAAGCTTACCCGTGCCCTGCCGGAAGTGCTTTCTTTCCTCCTCCCGCTGTTCCAATGTGAATGTGAATGTTTTAAATCTGTATTTTAAGTAGGTCTTAAGACTCTTTTACGTGTTTTAGGTTTTTATACCAATCATATTTTTATATTTTACGTCTGTCTTAGGCTATTTTTATTTTCAAATGAATTATAAATGTATTTATCTATATTTTTATGAGTAGCAGTGCATATTTTACCGTTTGGAATCATTTCAAGCTCACTTGTTCCTTCAACTTTTAACAATCGTATCGCGGCGTTGATCCTTCATTGTATATATTTTTATCATATTTACTTCATCTGTAAATGGGCACCACGTCCGTTGATGATTCGCATGCAATAAACAATAAACAATAAACAATATTTACTGATAATTTATTGTCGTGCAGATCTTATTGTCTCCGGGTAGCTGTTCTTATGCGATTTTTGCATCATTGGCGACAAACAGGAAGTAGAAACATTTCCAAGTTTGTCATAAATCGATTCCAAATCAGACGGTGTCCGTGTACCTGGTCCTGAAATGTTGTCAGAAGTTTCTGAAAAGACGCGATGACAGGTGCACCAAGTGCGCCGGCGCTGCGTGCCGCTTTTTTGGCTATCTGCAAACAGCGTGTAAGTGTGTGTGTGGGGGGGGTAGGTGTCTACCCCGGTGCGTGTTAAAGCTTGACGATCGAAGAAGATGCCGAAATATCTTTGGGGTGATTGATTTCATCGCTTAAGAGCTTCCAGTGGGTTTTGTAGAGCTGAAAGTTGCGTCGAATTAGTGAATGCTTTCGATGGGTGGTGCTCGCAACATTTTGCGTGGCTTCAGCGGGTGGTATTTGGATGGGACGAAAATCAACGTTGGGTGCGCTTTTGTTTGCAGTGCCGTCCCAAGTTAATGCCTTAAGAATGTTCGTCCTGTGTGGATGCAGTGCCGTACATTGTGTTCTTGGCAGACGAGGACGCCCTGGACTGTCCATCTGGCGTTGATGCAGAGCCTTATTCTCGACAGACGAGGACGCCCTGGACTGTCTGTCTGGCGTTGATGCCGGGCCTTATTCCCGACAGACGAGGACGCCATGGACTGTCCATCTGGCGTTGATGCAGAGCCTTATTCTCGACAGACGAGGACGCCCTGGACTGTCTGTCTGGCGTTGATGCCGGGCCTTATTCCCGACAGACGAGGACGCCATGGACTGTCCATCTGGCGTTGATGCAGGGCCTTATTCCCGACAGACGAGGACGCCCTGGACTGTCCGTCTGGCGTTGATGCAGAGCCTTATTCTCGACAGACGAGGACGCCCTGGACTGTCTGTCTGGCGTTGATGCCGGGCCTTATTCCCGACAGACGAGGACGCCATGGACTGTCCATCTGGCGTTGATGCAGGGCCTTATTCCCGGCAGACGAGGACGCCCTGGACTGTCTGTCTGGCGTTGATGCCGGGCCTTATTCCCGGCAGACGAGGACGCCCTGGACTGTCCATCTGGCGTTGATGCAGAGCCTTATTCTCGACAGACGAGGACGCCCTGGACTGTCTGTCTGGCGTTGATGCCGGGCCTTATTCCCGACAGACGAGGACGCCATGGACTGTCCGTCTGGCGTTGATGCAGAGCCTTATTCCCGGCAGACGAGGATGCCCTGGACTGTCCGTCTGGCGTTGATGCAGAGCCTTATTCTCGACAGACGAGGACGCCCTGGACTGTCCGTCTGGCGTTGATGCTGGGCCTTGTTCCCGACAGACGAGGACGCCCTGGACTGTCCGTCTGGCGTTGATGCAGGGCCTTATTCCCGGCAGACGAGGACGCCCTGGACTGTCCGTCTGGCGTTGATGCTGGGCCTTGTTCCCGACAGACGAGGACGCCCTGGACTGTCCATCTGGCGTTGATGCAGGGCCTTATTCCCGGCAGACGAGGACGCCCTGGACTGTCTGTCTGGCGTTGATGCCGGGCCTTATTCCCGACAGACGAGGACGCCCTGGACTGTCCATCTGGCGTTGATGCAGGGCCTTATTCCCGGCAGACGAGGACGCCCTGGACTGTCTGTCTGGCGTTGATGCCGGGCCTTATTCCCGGCAGACGAGGACGCCCTGGACTGTCCGTCTGGCGTTGATGCTGGGCCTTATTCCCGACAGACGAGGACGCCCTGGACTGTCCATCTGGCGTTGATGCTGGGCCTTATTCCCGGCAGACGAGGACGCCCTGGACTGTCCGTCTGGCGTTGATGCTGGGCCTTATTCCCGACAGACGAGGACGCCCTGGACTGTCCATCTGGCGTTGATGCAGGGCCTTATTCCCGGCAGACGAGGACGCCCTGGACTGTCCATCTGGCGTTGATGCAGGGCCTTATTCCCGGCAGACGAGGACGCCCTGGACTGTCTGTCTGGCGGTGATGCCGGGCCTTATTCCCGGCAGACGAGGACGCCCTGGACTGTCCGTCTGGCGTTGATGCTGGGCCTTATTCCCGACAGACGAGGACGCCCTGGACTGTCCATCTGGCGTTGATGCTGGGCCTTATTCCCGGCAGACGAGGACGCCCTGGACTGTCCGTCTGGCGTTGATGCTGGGCCTTATTCCCGACAGACGAGGACGCCCTGGACTGTCCATCTGGCGTTGATGCAGGGCCGTATTCCCGGCAGACGAGGACGCCCTGGACTGTCCGTCTGGCGTTGATGCAGGGCCTTATTCCCGACAGACGAGGACGCCCTGGACTGTCCGTCTGGCGTGCGCCAGTCGGCCCGTATCGCCTTCACAGACGGCTCGGATGTCCTCCCTATCGCTAACGGCGCCTCGCCCAAACTGGTGGCCAGGGTGGTGGAGGGCGCCGCCAGCACGCGTGAGTATCTCTACCCCAGGTCCGCCGGTGGCCCCAGTACGAGGCTGTTCCAAAACGAGTGCTTGAAAAGAAGGTTCTCGTGCATGTGTGCACTGCAGCTTGTTAGAAGCCGTTGACTCATAATCCAAGCCCTTTAAAATTCCTGTCATTCTCAGTCGATAGAAAATGTCAAGTAAAATTTGGAATTTGTAGGGTCATGAATTATTCCAAGCATTTTGATTCCGGATTTTTAGGGAAATTCATTTCCAAAATGATGGGTTCGAGATATCCGAAGATAAATTGACATCACAAAATCGATATTTACAGATTCCCCAGTTTGTGTCTTACCGCCAAAAGTAAAGAACGCATATAAAACTCGAACTTTAAGGCTAGTTTTGACCAGGTCCCTAAAGCAGGTAAAATTTATAAATATTGAAAGATACGTATTCGTTGCAGTTGTGACGGGATTCAGCTCTGAAATACGATCACAAGCGTTCACTGCTGTGCCGATAGATGGTGACACCGGCGTGCCGGGTGGCTGCGGCGACCCGGAGAAGGAGGAGGCTGAGGAGAAGCTGCCGCAGCACATGACGACCGGTCGCGAGCTCACCTTCCGTGTCACCGTGCTTCAGGGCATGGGCATCGCCGCCGATTACTCGGACGTCTTCTGCCAGTTCAAGTCAGTGGGCTGCGGACCGAGCCGATGTGTTGTCTCCTCGTGTACTTCTGTACACGGATTACATTCGTCCTGTGTTATGTTGGTATAACAGTTATTATGCATGCTGTCTTGGTATCGAGGAGTATTCACATGAAAAAGATGAAGGGGTCTTTATATGATTGTTTTTCTACAGCTGTAGCTGGCGCCCTAGTGTGGCGTTCGTATTCCGATCAGATTTAGCTGTAGTCCGGCGAGGCAGTCGAAAGCCTCTGCGCAGGTAAACCGTCCCTGTGAACTGTGTTTTGCGTCTGGCTAGTGGTGTATAACTACGTGTGTGTCCGTCAGGTTCCGGCACCGGGACGACGAGGCCTTCTCCACAGAGCCCGTCAAAAACTCGGGCTCTGCTCCGATCGGCTTCTATCACGTGCAGAACGTGAGTGAGACGACCGCTCTTGGAGGCTGCAGCGGCCACTGAACTGTGAAGCGGCCCGTAAACTTGTTAAACGCTTACAGTTCATGCCTACGATGATTTGATCTGGCGCTTGTTCATTATTCGTGGCCGCCGTGTCCTGAACAGGTGCTGAGCTGTGTTTGTGCGCGTCAGATCACTGTGACGGTGACGCGCTCCTTCGTGGAATACCTGAAGACTGAGCCGCTGGTGTTCGAGGTGTTCGGCCACTACCAACAACACCCGCTGCACAACGACTCCCGGCTGGACGCCTGTCTGTGAGTGATGAGTGAAGCTCCTGTCTGTGAGTGAAGCTCCTGTCAGTGAGTGATGCGTGATGCTCCTGTTTGTGAGTGATGCGTGAGGCTCCTGTTTGTGAGTGATGCATGAGGCTCTTCTCTGTAATTGATGCGTAATTCATACTCAAGAGACGACTCCGGTTAGACCGTATGAGGAGCTTTTTTGGTCCTGGATGCAAGTTGTTAAGTTGGATTCATTTACTGAGAAGACGTACAACTGCAAACTCTAAAGAGAAGTCTCTTGAAGATACAGTCACATCTCGAAGACACATTATGCTGCTGGGCCATGGCTCGCAGTCCTAGTTTCAGTCATCCTGCATGGAGTTCTGAAATTTAAAAAGTCTGTGTCAGCTGTGTCCGACGACGCCTGCGGCTGTGTCAGCCGTGTTTGGTGTCTGCTGGTGTCGTCCGGTGAAGCTTTTGTCTGCGTCCACAGGAGGCCGCCGCCGCGCCGCCTGCAGCCCCTGGACATCCCCATCAGTCTTCCTGTGCGCTCCGCTAAGTCGGGCCGCTGTCTGCCGCCCAGCTCCGCCCACGTACAGGCCCGCCACGACGTGCTCGTCTGGTTCGAAATCTGTGAACTAGGTCAGTGGGGCTGCCCGACGGGGGAGGGGGACTGTGTGATGTGTTTAAACTGGCTGTAGTGCGAACGAGACTGAGTGTCGGCCTAGGATTAGATGCGATTTAAATCGATATAATGCGGAAAGGATGGAGATAGGATTTGAGTTGTCAAGATGTTTAATGGCCTCCTCCTCTAAACCTGAATGCAAAATTGGATATAATGCACCGGGATTATGTATTCGGGCACAGCCCTTCATCATAATCATAATCATTTAGTACGTAAAATCACAAATTCTTGGGCATAGTGTAGCAAGACCTGGAATACATAATCTCATTGTATTAAATCCATTTTGCATTCAGGATTTGATGACACAGGCTCTTTAAGATCTTGTCAACTCATAATCATGCTGCTCGCCTCAGCACTCTGAGACCTAAATTTGATTTAAGAGTGCTATTAGTGCTTCTCTAATTTGTGTCTAGAATTTGACACAAGGCTCACTGATAGGCATATACCCAAATGGAGGTTGCAAATGTGCTGAGCACGTGCATTCCGAAGCGTCCAGAAGCGGCGGAATGAGTCCTGAGTTGATCTGTCACGCCGATGGCTACCAAAAGTAGCCACTCCACCTCTCACCTCAGTCTCTCCCGGTAATGTGTCCTGCTAGTGACCACCAGCGGGACATCACCCGTGTGGACTGACGTCTGTGTGACCTCGGCAGCGCCCAGTGGGGAGTACGTGCCGGCGGTGGTGGACCACGGGGACGAGCTGCCGACCGGCGGGCAGTTCCTGCTGCACCAGGGCATCCAGCGGCGTCTCCGCGTCACCATCGTACACGAGAAGGCGGCCGACATCGGCTGGAGCGACGTTAGGGAGCTCGTGGTCGGTACGTGCAGCAGGGACGGGGGCCGGTACGTACGTACCGCAGGCACGGGGGCCGGTACGTACGTACCGCAGGCACGGGGGCCGGTACGTACGTGCCGCAGGCACGGGGGCCGGTACGTACGTGCCGCGGGGACGGGGGCCGGTACGTACGTGCCGCAGGGACGGGGGCCGGTACGTACGTGCCGCGGGGACGGGGGCCGGTACGTACGTGCCGCAGGGACGGTGGTCGGTACGTACGTGCCGCAGGGACGGGGGCCGGTATGTGCCGCAGGCACGGGGGCCGGTACGTACGTGCCGCAGGGACGGGGGCCGGTACGTATGTGCCGCAGGGACGGTGGTCGGTACGTACGTGCCGCAGGGACGGGGGCCGGTACGTACGTGCCGCAGGGACGGGGGCCGGTACGTACGTGCCGCAGGGACGGTAGTCGGTATGTGCCGCAGGGACGGTGGTCGGTACGTACGTGCCGCAGGGACGGGGGCCGGTACGTACGTGCCGCAGGGACGGGGGCCGGTACGTACGTGCCGCAGGGACGGTGGTCGGTACGTATGTGCCGCAGGGACGGGGGCCGGTACGTACGTGCCGCAGGGACGGAGGCTGCTACGTATGTGCCGCAGGGACGGTGGTCGGTACGTATGTGCCGCAGGGACGGTGGTCGGTACGTACGTGCCGCAGGGACGGGGGCCGGTACGTACGTGCCGCAGGGACGGGGGCCGGTACGTACGTGCCGCAGGGACGGTGGTCGGTATGTGCCGCAGGGACGGTGGTCGGTACGTACGTGCTGCAGGGACGGGGGCCGGTACGTACGTGCCGCAAGGACGGTGGTCGGTATGTGCCGCAGGGACGGTGGTCGGTACGTACGTGCCGCAGGGACGGGGGCCGGTACGTATGTGCCGCAGGGACGGAGGCTGCTACGTATGTGCCGCAGGGACGGTGGTCGGTACGTACGTGCCGCAGGGATGGTGGTCGGTACGTATGTGCAGCAGGGACGGTGGTCGGTACGTATGTACCGCAGGCACGGGGGTCGGTACGTATGTGCCGCAGGGACGGGGGTCGGTACGTATGTGCCGCAGGGACGGGGGTCGGTACGTATGTGCCGCAGGGACGGTGGTCGGTACGTATGTGCTGCAGGGACGGGGGCCGGTACGTATGTGCCGCAGGGACGGTGGTCGGTACGTATGTGCTGCAGGGACGGTGGTCGGTACGTACGTGCCGCAGGGACGGTGGTCGGTACGTACGTGCCGCAGGGACGGTGGTCGGTACGTATGTGCCGCAGGGACGGTGGGTCGGTACGTATGTGCCGCAGGGACGGAGGCCGCTACGCTCGGGAGGGAGGGGGTGGCGTTTGGTACGTGGGGCAGGACGCTGCTCGGTGCGTACGGGAGGGGCGGTGCTGGTAGTGGCTGAGCGAGAGGAGTGTGAGAGAAAATCGTAGCAAGCGAACTACGTACTTCCCGTGGGACCCTCGCTTCGCGTGCAGCTGGGATGTCTACTCCAATAGATATCTGTTAATTTTGAGGCCGTTCGCAGTTGTAACGTGTGGAGCTGTGTCCGAGCTACCACGGACTGACTCAGACTGGCACGGTGCGTGGTCTCGCTCTTTAATATGACACCCATTCACCTGAGGTGTGGGCTGTGCCGGCAGGTCGAATCCGCAACACGGTGGAATTCGAGGAGGACGACGAGAACGACACCACCGTGCTGTCGCTGGGCCTCTTCCCCGGAGAGTACTTGGAATACGCAGGTGAGACAGCGGCCACTGGGAATGGACATGGCAGCGGAGTGCGGATATCCACACCGCCGTGGCTTTCCATCCTCAGCAACACTGCCTGTGTGAATATAAGTAACCAATCCGGGGGGTGCCAGTAATATTTTCGTGGAAAGTAGAACCATGGTATGGGAGATCAAAGTCAGTGCGTCTTTTCTAAGTTCTTATATAGAAAATGTACAGCTACAATGCTAACTATAAGGTAAATTAAGTGGTTTGTGTACCTTCTCAGGCGACACTCGGACGATCTTTCGGTTCGAGGCGGCGTGGGACTCGTCCCTGCACAACTCTGTGCTCCTGAACCGGGTGACTCCGTACGGCGAGGTGGTCTACATGACCATCTCGGCCTATATCGACGTGAGGACCACGCGGACCTGCTCGGCGTGATTCTTATTTATTCTACCTTTGTCAGAGTTTCGCCTTCGTGTGTGTATACTTCCCGGTGTTCCACTTGTGGCAGGGCGTTTGGCTCATTCCAGATTAGCCCAAGCTCAGTCTTTCCTCTCTTTTCTTTGATAAGATGGGGTCGCATGACGCTTGCTCGTTAGGTCATGACAATTGGCTATTTATCACTGGTGAATCTTTGCATCACTCGTTTCATAAAGGAAGAAGAATAATACAAATTTGATATGTATAGTTAGCCTGTTGACCAGCGTGCCACTCGCTCGGCGGCGATCGTCGCGCTGGCAGCCCTGACTCACCACTGCCACCTGCCGGACAGATGGTGAACTGCGCGCGGCCGGCCATCATCACCAAGAACCTGTGCATGACCATCTACGGCCGGGACGCGCGCACAGCGCCGCGCAGCTTCCGCCGCCTGCTGCTGGGCTCGCTGCGCTGCAGCGACGCCAACAGGCTGACGGGCGTCTACGAGCTGAGCCTGCGCCGCTCCTCCGACTCCTCAGGTGGGTGGGCGCTGCGCCGCTCCGACTCCTCAGGTGGGTGGGCGCTGCGCCGCTCCGACTCCTCAGGTGGCTGGGTGCTGCGCCGGCGCTGCGCCGGATGGTGACGCTCCAACGGAAACCGGCCTGTTGGCGAGTGTTGTGATTTTCTAACTGGGTTGACCGACTTGAAAGTACGCAGGACTTGTGTGAAGGTGTAGGCAGGGGCGTAGCCAAGGGGGGCGGCAGGGACAGCCCCCTCCCCCTGTGCCCTCACTGAGGACACGGGCTGCGCGAAGTGCGGCTCACCCACACTATGCTCTGTGGCCAAATTTGGCATTTTATACCAGCCAGGGCCCTCTTCAGCACTCTATTCTGTAACAATCAGGGCCCTTTTGGCACTGCCGTAGGGCCCTTTTCGGGGCGCCGCCCCTCCCCCGAAGCGAAATCCTGGCTACGCCCCTGGGTGTAGGCATGGTATAATCGACCTGCCTCAGAACGATCCTTTTGTCTGGTCGTACCCAGCCAAGTGAGCAGATAAATCAGTGCCCCCAGGGCATCAAAGCCAACGGCTGTGCGCACCTCTCCTGTGGTGTACTAATCCCTGGGTTGTTTTGGGTGACAGCCGCCAGCCGGCGCCAGCGTCGGGTGCTCGACACCAGCGTCACCTATGTCCGCGGCGAGGAGAACCTAGAGGGATGGCGGCCGGCCGGCGACTCGCTCATCTTCGAACACCAGTGGGAGCTGGAGAAGCTGACGAGGTGGGACGGGACTGGGACTGACCAGGTGGGACGGGACTGGGACTGATCAGATGGGACGGGACTGGGGCTGATCAGGTGGGACGGGACTGGGACTGATCAGGTGGGACGGGACAGGGACTGATCAGGTGGGACGGGACTGGGACTGATCAGATATGACGGACTTGACTGATCAGGTGGGACGGGACTGGGACTGACCAGGTGGGACGGGACTGGGACTGATCAGGTGGGACGGCGTTTTTTAATCTCTACTGGGAATTTTACGTTAGTCGGGGGCTTTGACCCGCAGCTTGACCGAGTCCTTATCGAAAATCACTCCATGTTGTAAGCTTACCTGGGATTTGCAGGCTGGAGGAGGTGGGCCGGATCAGGCACCTGCTGCTGCTGAGGGAGAAGCTCGGCCTCGACTCCTCACCCATGCTCATCCCACACGAGTTCAGCAAGTCGGAGAAGGTGCGCTCTACGCTGGCGGGGGCGGGCTATGGCGGCTTCAGGACCCCGGAGACCGAGAACTCGGGCCAATAAAGCTTATTTGGGCTGGTAAATTATTTTAACGTGCAATTGTTATATGCTTCGCATGTTACCAAAATATAATACTTAAAATAAGCTCTTTTGGCCATGTGGTTCAAGATCTCTACATATATCTTTCCGTGTCAAGTGTAACCAAATATGTCACCCATTAAAGCTTTGAAAATGGTATTAATGGGTGACACAGTTGGCAGTTGGCTCCATTGATTCGGCTCGGTTGATATAGTAATGGTCCAATTGATAGCCTGCTGTTATTGATGGAGTCCGTTCGCGGGCACGTCCAACATCTCACATCACTATGGTGTAGCCGCATTAGTCACGGTCCGGACGGGCGCCGTCTTACCTTGCCGCTCTCTCCCAGGACGTGTGTAACCAGGCGGCGAAGTGTGGAGGCGACGCGCGCGCCCTCTGTCCGCCCCAGGTGCGCACCCCTCCGAGGACGTGTACGAGCCGTGGGCCATGACGGAGCGAGAGCATAGCCTCTGCTCCAAGTACGTCAACCTCATCCTGGGTCACAGCCCCAAAGTGAGAGTCGGAGTGGTGGACGAGTGTGGTAGGATGCTGACGTGAACGAGCACGGAAATGTGCTACTATAAGCGTTACGTGTGCGTAATAGAAGGCTCCAGGTCGGGTGAACCTTATTCATTGTCTGCTCAGGTATGTGTGTTGTCGGTGACGGGGGTGGTTGTACTGTTCGCCCTCAGGCGATGGCGGACCTGCCGATGCCGTGCGCGGGAGAGCAGTGTCCTGCTGTGACGGCGCCCGGCGCCGCCCAGGGCGCCGCCTCCGCCCCCGCCCCGTGAGTACACCTGCCCGCCGAGGTCACACGGAGAGTGTGTGGGTCTGGCTTATTGGTTAGGAGAGACGGGTCTGAGTATAGATATATTAACTTTCGTGAAATGTTTTATGTGATCATGGGTACTGTGAATCTATAGGAGGATAGTACGACTCTATGGGAACAATCTGTGTGAGCGACTGTAAACGTGATACATAAAGAATGATTCTCCTCGTTAACTGTCCTCCCGTCTCCAGGCTCTGGAGCGGGGACCGTCCGAGCTCGCTGGTGCCGGGGTGTCCTCGTTAACTGTCCTCCCGTCTCCAGGCTGGGGAGCGGGGACCGTCCGAGCTCGCTGGTGCCGGAGTGTCCTCGTGAACTGTCCTCCCGTCTCCAGGCTGTGGAGCGGGGACCGTCCGAGCTCGCTGGTGCCGGAGGGCGGCGCCGGCCGTCTGAGCTCGCCCCTGGCCTCGCCCGGCTCTCCTCTGACGCCGCTGGGAGCCGATGCCAGGCCGTCGCCGCCGGTCTTCTGCTGCCAGCTGGAGGAGATCCGGGTCTCGCCTGCAGTCAGCCGCCGCGGCCCGCTGCTGGTGTTCGAGGAGCACACTCAGACCTGGCTCAAACGCTGGCTGGTAAATAGCGCGGCGCTAGGGACTGGCCAAGTCCTTCGTTCTAAACGTAACCATCGCTTTGTGACGCGTTGGATATCAACTCTTTCTATAGTAGTGCCGGTCATTAGTGCCAGATTGTTCTGGTAGTCGTCGGGGAAAGGCAGGCGCCAAGTTCGGATGCCGGACCGCAAATGCCGGGTGGCCTTGGGGCTTCATTGGCCATCTTCTGATCGGAGAGCTTGGATTAACGTGGGTTCAATCCACACGGCGGGGAAACCGCCCGCCATGTCCGATCTGGCTCGGTGGCGATAGTACTTAAACACACACCATAATACTCCCTGTAACTGGGTAAGTGTGCCTGTTGGGAGTGGCACTGATGAAAATAAAAATGAAATAAATCCTCCGGGGCAGAATCGGATTAGCAAGTCGGAGGTGTCCGACCGGACCTGTTCGTGTGTGTCCTCCGCTGATATTAGCCTGGCTCCTCAGGTGGTGCGGCGGCCCTATGTGTTTCTGTTCCGGGACGCCAAGGACCCGATGGAACGGGGTCTCATCAACCTGGCCACGGCGCAGATCGAGTTCAACGACGACGCCAGGCACAGCGATGTGCCCAACTCCTTCAGGTACGCTGCCGCGGCTACTGCTACAGCTACTGCTACATACACTGCTCCCGCACAGGCGGACGCGCCGCGGTCTCGACGTGACGCCGTGATGGCTATTGGTATCTGAGTCTAGCTCTTTAAGACGTGTTTGTTCGGTTCACAATGTCTGGATATCGGCCCGTGCGTAACAGCAGGCGCTGCTGCTGTCAGGGTGGCAACACAGCATCGCCAGTACCTGCTGAAAGCGGCCAGCAAGGACCCGGCGCGGGACCTGTACGAGTGGCTATACGCGATGAACCCGCTGCTGGCTGGTCAGATCAGGTGCGTGACGCCTCCACTGTGGCCGTCGCTGTCATTTACACGCAAGGTGGTCGGGCACTTCTGCTTCGCCGGTAGACGCCGAGGAATAATCCGACGGGTTTACTGATTTGATCCAGCCGGAACGGCTCGGGACCGGATTGGGATTGCATTACAATGCTCGGGTACTGATGTGAAATCCACTCATTAAATCAATTTTTTTGTAAATAAAGTTCATTTTGTTATTGAAATTACTAAAAAAGGACCAGATGTCAGTATCATTCAGAACTAAGTAGCAGTTTTAGTGTTGGAAGTAAAAGCAAACAGGGGAAGTCGAAATTGTCCGAATATCTGTTTTATGAAGACTTGTCTTCTGCTCTAGCTCATCCAGTAATATGAGTCATTGATTTTCGTATTTATATCCAATTACTACAATAAAAAGTGACAGCTTCATCCAAATTGGGAGTGGTCGTGTCCATAGGTATGATATGTAGCATGGAACGACAAAAAAAACAGTTGAAAAAGAAACGTAGGCTGAGAACCGACACCGGTATATGTCGCATTCGTACCGGCTTGTCCAAGTTGTGCGTTTCAGATCCAAACAAGGGCGGCGGCGACGCATCTCGGGCAGCCGTAACACCATCACAGACAGCCTGGCCGACGGCCAATGAGACTCGCTGCTCGGCTCTGACGTCACAGAAGACTGCTCCATCGTCTAGCAGCACGGTCGCCGATTGGCCGCGGTCGGCTGCTTGGCTCCGCCCAGTTCTCTCCGCCTGTTCACAAGCTGGTCGCCAAGGCCTATCTTCCTATAGTTTTTTTCTGGATTTATGATAGTGGTCATCTACTAGATGCAAGTTAAAGATGACGTGCAGCTGTTTGGCGCTCCGTCGTAAGAACTTTCTCTACGTAATGTTAGCCAGCGATCAGTCTCGAGAGCCGAACATCAGAGCCTGTTCAATAGTTTTGTGCCATGTCGAGGACGTAATTCTGAAGGCGCGGTCTCCGCTTCACTCGATGAACTGGCTCCGGCGCCGTGTGGAGGGTGCAGTCGGGCTGGCTTTCTGTTGGCCTCGCCTCCCCCGGGAGGGTGTTACAGTATTCCGATGCAGTGTAAGGGGCGGAGTTGGGGACTGGGGACCGTCTTCTGTGGGTCGGCGTCGAGCCTAGAGGTTGGCGACCGCCTGGATATCTGTACAGTCTGTGTGTGGATGTTTGCCGACAGGGGCCGCGTTTAATGCGGCTTCTATGTTGACCGTGTGTGCGCTGTGTAGTCGCCCATGTGAAGGTAAATACTACGCCCTATATTCGCTTGCTATGCTACCGCGAGATGATTTAGGTCGCTGGGCAGTGGTGGAATCGATACTGTATCGTCCCGTCCTCGTTGGGTTGATAGCGAGGTTGAAGAAGCAGGGTGCGTCGGCTGTCCTAGAACTGCTGAGCCTGCTGCCTGCCACCATTCCCGGTTTTGGAGTCGGAGCCGAGTTGCGCTGCGTTGAAGTATTTGTCCAGAGGGAAGTGTGCCGGAGGCTGGCTCCGCCGGCGCGGGCTTCCTGATGCGGCCGGGTCTGTTCACTCTTATAGAGGAACGTGGTCCGGTCCCAGCCGGAGCTGTCAGTGGCCGCGTCGCCGCTCGCGAGTCCCCGCTGGAGACCAGCGCGTGAGCTGCGTCCAAAAACAGACAAAAGTGCAGCTGCTCCGCGCGTGTTCCGGCCGGATTTTCGCCGGGTTTAGTTCCTTATGAGAGACGCGGGTTCTTGTGAGACAGAGCGGTGGCCCATACTAATGTATGATCGGCATGGTCTGAACGCAGTATCGCCACTTAATTTTAGAGCCAGTGCCGGGGTAGTCAGGTATTGACCAGTCTAGTCTATTCACAAGTAGTCTTGAAAGTACTGGGGTAGTGCTAATCGGAGCGCAGTAAAACTGAAGTGATGCGCACGTTGCCGATCATGATTGTTAAAATAATCCGATTTTTTCGTTGCCCTGGTTTGGTTCAAGCCTGACCACTTTCCACCTGGTAATTGAGTGGTATCGAGAGAGTTGCGGCTGTATATTTTATTGTTAACCTCACTTCGTGCTATCGTTGGAACGGACCTCTCCAACGCTTCTTTCGACTTCCAGCTGTGCAGGCTAGTGCGGTGCAGCGGATTCGTTGTACCAGTCAGAAAAAGATACCATGTCTGTTATGTTATTTTCTGTGATGGAGTATTTCAGAGCCGGGTGGAAATATTGAGGTCATTGTCATTTAGTTGTGCCCATTGAAAGATGCCATGGTTCAGACGCGAATCATGACAATCTGGTCTTGCCACCTTAGTCGGTGGTGGGTTTCTGGGGACAATATTGCGACCTTTTGGTTTGGTCACGAGGAAGACGCGTGATAATTAAGTTCTCTCGTGCACCAGATTGAACTCCAGAGTACAGGTTTTCGCAAATCTCAGGCTGGTACCGCCATTTTGCATCGCTGATATCCATAAAACAAGCTTACGGATGTCTGCAGCAAGTAAACTTGATACGTTTCTATGGCTTTAACGTGTCCTACTTTTGATTAGTTTTCTTTGTATGAACGTTTTTATCATGCTATATTTCTGATGTGTATTTACTTGGTGTATGACCCTTTGCAACGTTTTTACCTGAGCCGAGCGTTCTGCGGATATTATCGCCGGGTGTCTCCTGAGTTGTTCTAGTGCTGTCACGTTGCCAGCTCGTAGTGTCCACCAGATACCAATGATCTCCCGTTGTTCTACCATTTCTCATAGCTATCGGTGCTCCGTGTACGCTGCAATCCAAGTGGCTCGAGGATGGAGTGTCATTGTCAGGAGGGATGTGTCAAATGTTGGCTGAGCCGTCGCTCCCTCTGAGCTGTACTGTATCCTACGCGTGTTATCTCGGCAGCGTGTGAGTTGCTGTCGAAGCCGTCGTGTCGTGGCGAGGGCACGGGAGTGCCGACTCGTTTCCCCTGTCTTATTACACGCGACTCTCGACACAGCAACACTCACACACATATACACACTCACACACACACACAAGTCTCTTTGTTGGTGTACATTGGAGCATGTGGAGAGTATGCCGGCGTTGGGCCCCGGCGATCCTGCCGTCGCATTAAACAATAAACGTACTGATTGTCGTCCTCTCTTCTCTACTCCACTGCTCCCAGTGGTGCGGTGAGCCGGCCCGGACGCGGCAGACTTCCACACTCGTGGTGTGGTAAAAGGCCAGGTTTTGCGCTGTCGCGTACCGGATATCACGGTCTGTAGGTTTTTGTGCTGTGTTTTGTTTTCTACTGTCCGTGATTGGGTGGGTTGCGAACGCCAAGAAAAGGCCGGAGACAGTGCGATATGTATTGTTCGGTTCTATATCCTAGGTGAAGAGAAACAAACAAATCTAACTAATTTAGTGGAATAGAACCCGTAAATATTCACAAAGCCAATGCCCAGGTGGATCACGGAAACAAGCTGAGCTGCACATAACTAGGTACAAATTGCGACGATGTAGTCTACAGTAACACCCACGCATCAGTGTTGCTCTGCCGGGCTAGGGCCGGGATGTGGCCACAATAAACTTGCTTTTGCTGCCCGAGGACCATTTACTCAAAAGCTATTTTAAATATTAAGAAGACCAAGGTCCAATATTTATACTGAAGTTGACTGGTTCCGTTTGAAGCTGACTGGTTCAGTTGAAGCACTGGGATCTTCCTTATAAACTGAAGAGGAGCCGGGGAAAAGGGAGGTCGACAGTTTGGAAAAGGGGACAAAACAAGTTTCGTCCCCAGTTGTTCTGTTTGTCGGGGGGCAAATATCTTTTTTAACCCCTTTCCTGGATCTGTCACTACATACTACGGATAAAGATGGTTGTACGTTTTCTGTTTTGTTCCGAAAAAGACACCAGAGAAAGAAATAAGGAAGGACTGTGGCATCTGGCGACACGCTTCGGTATAAAGGTAACAATAATGCGTTTATCCGTGCATGAAAATGGTTTTCGTTCATAAAATTGCATGTCACTTGTCTCTTAAAGTTATGATGAGAACGTGCCAACTCAGCAGCTTCATTCAAAGCCAAACAAGCATTTCATCAGTGTACTACCCTAGAAGACTCGAGGCATTCAGAAAGTGCCTAGCTTGTAAACTGTCCGACTGTTCACGGATCGTGCACGGATGGGGCATGTCGCTTTTGGGCTGACTGTCGGTAACTTTGTAATGGGCGGCTGACATGCTCACTGCTGACTCCTGGCAGCTCGGATGACGCGGGATAGGAGCATAGGGTGAGGACAGGATCCCCCTGCGGACCTCAAGGGACCACCAGACCCTGCTTGGGGGCGCCCAGAGTGGTAACTGGACCTTGCCTGGGGGAGGGTGAAGCAAGAAGTTACATCGTGACATTGTCCTTGAGGTGCCTTGAATGACGACAGGACTTTGTTTGGGGGTTTGAGTGACAACATGATGTCACTCAGGGGGAGATTGGAGTAACAACAGGAGCTTGTCTAGAGGTCTCCAGTGACGGCAGTGGTAGCCTGGGCCCTGGAGTGACGACAGGATCCCAACCGGGGGCCAGCCACGTCATCAGGAGAAATACGGTGTAGGCCTGGTATACTGGCTCATCAAGTCAAGTGACTGCCTCGAAAAGCATGACTGCGAAACCAACCATGGTACTTAATTGCTTGAAATGGCAACGCAGGAATAATTTTCGGAACTGGAGGAACACCTCATCTAACATCCTGCTCACAGTCCCAATCAATGGACGAGGAATTAGAAAGGGTCATTTTAAATTGGAGAACACTGAAACCACGCAGTAGCTAACCATAACCTCGGAACCGCAAGTGACACTATGCTTGTGTTCTGCAATCGAGGCAACATCGGCAAGATGGCCCAGCTACTGGGAACACACGCATGTTGGCTTGGTAAGAACTCCAATGCTCTTTATTTTCTCAGTCTGTAACATGACAACTTTGCACCATTTGCGACTCCTGGTATAATCAAGAGATCACGACACAGCTTTTTCCAGCGATTCCGGAGATCTTGAGCCAGTCTAAGGCGTACTTGTCCTATAGTCTGTAGACATAAGTTCTTTGATACCCTGATTGCAGGATATATGTATCAGTCGCCTGATATGTTTAGAAACAAGCCGGGATCGTGTAGGGATGCCGTTGCTGCATTGACGACAAATATGGCGGCCGCCAGAGCTTTCCGTGTTGGCTGCCATCTTGTGGCGTTGTCAGGCTGTCGGCTGGCCTCCAGGAGCGTGTCGTACATATCCGGAAATAGCTTGCCCATATATTCGTGCTCTGGATCCGTTCCGAAAAAGACGTTTCTGTCAAAATAATCGTAAATCTCATGATTCATTATAGGAATAGGCCCGATATTGAGACCACCCTCCAAGTGGTCGTAAGATTTGGTCTCGTGTTCCCAAATATTGCGTGTGTGTCCATAACCACATCTTGCGCAGAGCTTCACTAGAGTATTGAATGGCGTGTTTTTTTTTAATTTAGTTTAAATCCCAAAAATATATCTGGAAGATACCAAAATAATACCGTGTGTCATATGCATCGCCACCGGAAAAAGTGAGGGGGCTAGCTAAACTTCAACCTGATGCTGACAAAAAACTTTCCACGATAAGACCAAAAACTATTTAAAGTTTGGCTCCTCATTGCCTTCCGCAGCGGCTGGTTATGAAAATTTCTGGTTTTCTCCCATTTTGACTGAGATCAGGAAATGTTTGGCCAAAAAGTGGGGAGAGGGGAGGCAGGGCCCCTGCCCCCTTTTTCCGACACCTATGCCGTGCGTGTTGAAGAAGAGCCTAAGTTAGTGTAAAGGGGAAGATGAAGCAGGATGAGCCACGGGGCAAGTTAAGCCACAGACAAAAATTGGAATTTGACGTGTTAGACCGGACTTTTAAGGAAACGTTCGCTATTTTGGTACCCTGCCGAGCTTGACATTTTATAACATATGATGCTTGGATGATGGCTGGGAAGCGGACGTTTGTCGTGACGAGCAGCCTTCATCAATTGTAGAACGTTGGGCAATATGGGGGGGATAAGATGAGCCATGGCGCGTCTTACTCCCCCTCCCTTATTCACTTGTTTTCTATCGTAAAACTAACACTTGAAAGGGGTTGTTACTGGCGGGCCTTAGTCCATTTAGTCCACTTTTACTCTATGCCCCAATCCTTATCACATTACCATGGCATTTACCAATGAGTTCCCAGCACGGTCAGAATTTGACATTCATGACCTCGTTTGGCATTAAAGATATTGACCTAGGTCGCTGAAATTTGACTACAATGTAGATCAATGTCTGTTTAGAAGGTCTGTCGAGCAATACAATCTTCGCTGTCAACGATGTCAACGATGTCAACACACCACACCAACCAAAACTCCCTAAAAACGATGCCTAGAATTACCTCCAGTATGTGTTCAGAGCACAGTGGTGATTTTCAGCGCTCCCCCACTTTTCCCCAACTTTTTATATCGACCCTCTAGAACTTCGACTCCTGCGAATGTGTTGCCAGAACCCATGGGTTGTAGCTCGCCCGTACGGTTACTCCAGATTGCGGGCAGCACTTCTCACCTGTTTTGAGTGTCGACTTGTAAGCCGTTGGGGTCGATGAAGGCCTTCTCCACACCAATCATTTGGTCGTTGATTCTCCGAAGCTCAAGATCGCTGCAACACACGTGCTCACGTCTGAGTCCTGAATGCTTGGTGGATCATTTATCGAGAAAACTCTCCTTTTGCAAGGAAAATTCTGTCAAGGTGGAGTTTCGTTTTGGTGTTAGCTGAGCACAGAAATACGATTTTTAGATCTTTAAAGGTCACAAAATAACACAAAATATAATAATAAACACAAAACAAAATAATAACAATAATAGAAAAGAAGTTAAAGATCAATCAAGTGGTGTGACCACCGCAAGCATCTGTATCAGTGTCGTCCGTCTCTTGCCGTGACGTGTGAAAAATATATTCATCAGCTTGGAGGTTTTAAAACATTTCAATGAGTAGGTTGGAGATAGCCTGATCAAAGCAAGTATAGAAGCGCAGTCACCGCAAATATTTTCAAAATAAATATCAAAAGTTGAGTGGTGGACTGGGAACAGACAATCCTGTCTACGTAAGCAAAAATAATGCGAGGCGAAACATCGTGTGGGACAGCCAGCAATGACTATCGTCCTCTTAATCCTAAACTATCGGGAAGCAGTGAGCGCATGCGCCTTGGGCAGCAGCAGCCCCTTCTGAAAGCATCCCATCTTTTTACCCCCAACATCTCCTTGAGGTCTCCCTGGACTCCTTAACGTCACTGGAAATGGCAGTCCCTAATCGTTAACGACTCCTTTCATCGTTTCCATTATTTTTTGCCCATTACAACGGTGCTTGAAAAGCCACGTCATATGAAGTGTTTGCAGAAAATTTATGAATGAATAATGGTAAGCTATGTCCAATTTTCAATATAGGTAATAAGTCAGTACAAAAAGGATGCAAAACGTTTAATGAATTAGGCAAGGCTGGAGCCACTTTTAAAGCTAAAATGATGTTTACCAATTGCCTTTAATTTGTGCAGGCTTAAAGCAAGCAAACGTTTTTGAATTGTATTTGGCTGCTAAAAGAGGAATGACATTTGTTTATTAAAAAAGAGGGACCCAATTACCACCCATTTAATCGCTAAGTCGCTGGAAAGAATTAATTAAATGAAAGGACCGCAATGCTGATATACCAAATTGTCAAATAAAATCAGCTCTCGGCCTGTTTCGCCTGGCCTCGCGGTGGTTACCACCAAAAAAACATGTGGCTCCATTGCTGGATCACGTTTTCTCACTTCCGGCAAGATTTCTCCCCCGGCTCACGCCTTCATTGTTCAGTTGCAGAAAAAAACGTTGCCGGAGGTTAGCCAGAATGGCATGAAATAATTGCAAAATGCTTGGCAAAAATTTTATTCTGGACACTGCACAATTTTTGGAGACATGACACCAGGCAAAGAAGATAATGAAGGTACCGTAAGAGTAAAATTCGTTACTGAGAAACGTCAGCCAACGTCCTCATCTAGCACCCGGGCATTGTGTGAAGTTTATCGACTCAAAAGCTATTACAGATATATTGTCTTTTTACTTGCTACACGAAAAAATTTTCAAAACTGAGCAGGCTACATTTTTAAAGGAATCAGTAAAATCCCAAACAGAAGCAAAGCGGATAAATATACCTATGTTTATACTTTACCTATCGTCCACTTCTTACTCTTTCGCCCTGACTGCGCATAAAACTTGTAAATATATGTGCAGCAAGTATTTTATCTTGCAGACACATCAGGTAAATGCTTGATGGGATTTATCTGTGATTAGGCGGCTCTTGTGTGTTCGTGCGACTGACCACACTCCGCCCAGGATCGGAGATCCCACTTGGATCAAACCACGCAATGCGGTACAGTATACCAGGAAAGTGGTGTATTGCGGGCCAGCCTACCCCTGCGGTGAGGGCATGGTCCGCGTGATTTTTGTACCGGTCTTCAAACCATCTTGCTCACCAGAAACCACGGGCGTGTATTTCTGGAAGCATTGGGGAGGGGTGCCCGAGGGAAAAATCGTGAGAAACTTTTTTTAGAGTCAGCCAAAAGCGGATAAAACTGGGCAAAATGCAAATACTTTGGAGAGGGGACTATGTCTGGACTGCCACCCCCTAGATCCGCCTCTGAATACCATATCAAAGAGTGAAAGTGTAATATAAAGATGTTTTAGTGTTTCCCTGGCCAGGCCTTTTGGATAGGATAAACTGATTTTCGATCATTAAAATGAAAATTACGAATATATTCAAACAGCGCAGTTTCAAACTGTTGATTTCAGGTTTTGAGATTGAATCAAGTGACCATGAATAACTCCATGGCCTGAAATGACCTGACCTCAAGAAATTGATGAGCTGCGCAAAATCGTTAAGGAATAAGGTACCCAAATTCTCATTTCTGCAGGAGCTCCGTAACGACGTTCAAGTTGGGGGAGGGACAAGCTCATGGGGGCCTCCATCTGAAGAGGCCTCCTTTTCGAAGGGGGCCTCCTAGGCAGCAATGGCGGATCCAGCTTTGGGGGACCAAAGAAATTGCCCAAAAGTTGATAACAAAAGTTTTTAGAACGATGGAGCTAGAATCAATTTCTTCTCCTTCAAAGCGGTAGAAATATTTCCACGAGACAAAATTGCCGAGCAAGTTATATATTGCTGGTCGTTGAAGGGGGATACACTATTTTGGGTTTCGGGGCATAGGCCCTTGGCCCCATGAACGAGCCAGTGTAAGGTACTTTGATAGTTCAATGATAACGTAATAACGTATAGGTGCGAGGTATTCTGATGTAATAGCTTTCGTTTTGCACTAATAGCGTAGGGGCCAGATAATTATGCAGTGTTTTTCTCCTGTCGCTCCATATATAATATATGATTATGTCAGTGCCACATGAGGGCCTCTCTATCGACAAAGGGTCCTCCTCTATCAACAAAAGAGCCTCCCCTATCAATAAAGGGGCCTCCTCTGTTACCACCAGGGCCTCCTACATCGATACCAGGGAGACAGTATAGCCAAATCGGTCTCCTCTATCGATATCAGGGGCCTCCTGAATCGCCCTAAAGGTCCTCCTTGTTCGCTCTCAGGGCCTCCTGGATCAACCTTAGGGCCTTCTCTATCGCTAGCAGTGCCTCATATAATGAAAAAGGGCCTCCTCTGATGCTACCAGGGCGTCCTCTATCTCCACCAGGGCCTCATCTATGGCCACCGGGACCTTTTATTTGGCCAATAGGGCCTCCTTTACTGTCATCAGGACATATTGCTGCTGCCAACTGGGCCTCCTCTATCGCCAACAGGACCTCCTCTATGATGATGATGATGTTTCCGGCACTCGGCAGCTGCCATATGGGAGACGCCTCGTCAGAGTACACTTCATGACCCCTCCAAGGTCTATAAGGTGTATGTCCGGGATTTTTCGATTTCCTGACCTGGGGTCATGTCACGAGGTGACCTCTCCCATTGACAAAGCATGGGGAAAAGCTGTCTTATGATCTAAAAGTCACAAAAACGATTGAAAATGCTGAGCTTGATCAGAAAAGCGTTCTTGGACACCCTTTCACGGATTCCAGGGGCCATATTTGCCCTTTGACCTCTCCAAAGTCATCCAAGGTCACCAGGGGTCAAATACAGTATTTTGACAATAACTTTTGACCTAATTAAGTTAGAGCGCTGAAGCAAACACCATCGTGTTTGTCTTGTCACTGGCTTTCATTTGATATACATCAAGGTCACTTTCTGACCTTTCGTGACCTCAGGTCATCTTAGGTCACGAGGTCACCTCTGGAGGTCAAACCACTGGCGGGAGGTCATTACGTTCAATACAGCGGGAAAAGGTCTGAGATTTTCCTATCCAATGTACTTTACCACATCTCAATAGCTCTAATGGCACAAGAGTTATGCCCAGTTTGGTTAAGCATTTCATATTTGAGTGAAAATAGCCGATCTTGACCTAATTTGACCTCTGGAGGTCAAACCATTGACCTGAGCGCTAAAACATGCAAAGTAATTTCTTACTGAATTCACGCGAGCTTTCTAATGCACTTTGCAGATTTGCGCTAACGCCCATACGTTCGGAGTTAGAGGGGAGGGGCCATCGATGGCCCCCGGTGGGGCGAAGGTGGCGCCGGACCCCCGGTGGGGCGCGGGTTAACTTGCAGGTCAGATTTAGAATGTCAGTTCAACACTGTGGAAATCGTATGTTTTTAGAATTTCCTCTTTTTTAAGCAGTTCATGAGGATTTCTCTTCACCTTTTGGTTCATTGAGGGTGTCTAGCACATCATTGGGGGTGCCGGGGCACCACAAAGAGATAGACGTCCACATCCCTGACAGAAATTGTCTTAGTTTATCAGAATTCGATGTAGGCACAGCAGAGCTAGACCCAAATAACTACTCGCTTCAATATAATAAAAATACAATCATTAAGATGCAGTAAAATGCAGTAAAAATATCATAATACACCTCTTAACCCTTGCCCGGTGGCGGGTACGAGCCACCTTCGCCTGGTGGGGGGCAAAAAGACCCCCCACGATCTCAAAAACTAAGAGAGCTAGAAAAAACGCAAAACGGCAATCAAGCTCTTCGAAAATGATATCGAAAATACTTCGGTCATTTTCTTGTCAGGTCAATATCAAGGTCACCAGAGGTCAAAATAGGTCAAAATCGCTAATATGAGGTGTACTAAGAAAACCTCCTATATCTCCGAAACTATGATAGCTAGAAACATTTTCTAACACCATTCGAAAGCTCTTGAAATGCACTTTCATTACAGTGGCATTCATTTTCTTGTCAGGTCAAAGCCTAGGAGCTACAGGTCATTAAATATTGGGCATATTCTTGGGAATGTCCATAGCCACCCATGCATAAGGGCGTTTACTTTTTCGCTAATAGCTTCCAAACCAAACAAGATACAGCCATAGTTGATGCATCATTGCAATCCTCTCGTCAATACGAATCGAATGATATATGATATTGCTATGCCAGGTCAAATTTAAGAATTTGACCTGACCCAGGTCAACGGTCTGACCCAACTTGACCTGGTATAGTCATGATGTATATCATTTGACTTCCAGTGACTATACAAACACTTTGGTGACAAAATAAAAGCTCTATCTTAGTTTATTCAAAATTTATAGAGAAAAACACCAAAAATGCTTATTTGACCTAAGGTGACCTTTCAAAGGTCACAAGTCAAAAATTTTGGTATCAGCTTCAGAAATGGGCTAAGAACAAGTCGCAACCGATGTTTGAAGTTGATTCCATCCATACTTACTGAGAAAAGCTCATTTCGTGATTTTCCCCATGCATTGTCAATGGGGAGGTCATGCTCTGCACATGACCTTAGGTCACCAATATCAAAAATCCCGGAACAAATGTTGTAGCTCCTGGTGGGCCCAAGATGTGGTATGAGTTTCAACTTGATCGATTAACCCTTCTTTTAGTTATGCCGTCCTAAGTATTTTTTGAGGTGAGGTCACTTCACCTGACCTGGTGACCTGACCTGATATGACCTTGAGCCAAAATTTTCAGGAAAGATGTAAAAATGATGAAGGAACAGCTAAACCAAGTTTGGCGGCGCTGCGCGCCGCCGTTTTTGGTCACTTCGGAAAAACCCGAGGGGGTCTAAAAGACCCCCACCCGAGCGAAGGTTAAAGAAAGAGATCGAGGAAAATACATCACAAAATAGGCCGTTGAATTTTTCAAGAACTTAATGCATTTTAGAATTCAGGCCTTGGCCGCCCTTTCTTTCCATCCTGCTTCATTTGAAGTGAATCAATAGAAAAACAATGATTGCTCATTTCTACTTACGAGTAGTTGCTGCGGGAGAGCATATCTTGGTGGAACTGCTCTGCTACATTGCCATATCTCTCGATGGCTCTTTCCAGACCATCTGCAAGCAAATATCTGGTTTGAGCCTTTTCTACCACTTAGGATGCAAGCTAGTGGACAATGAGACTCTGAAACATAGCCAAGATATTAGTTAGATACCAGAATAATTAACAAAATAACGTGGAAGCTACCAGTGTCGGACCCAGTAAGATGGCTGGGGTTGGGATGGTGGACAAAAGGATATTATGAAAAACTAAATTTAAAGGAATTGAGCACAGACTGAGAGTTTGGGTAGAATACCCGGATCCCCCTGACCGACCCTTTTTAGGGAATATATCCCTTCATGTCGGAATTGTCGAGCAAACGCGATTCCGACTAATGCCACACCATACCTAATGATATATTCCTGGTCTCCATGAGTGCACCGAAATGGTCTCTCAATTCCTGCAGACCGCGGCGCAGAGGCTCCACCTCTCGTCTGACGTCACAGGGCAGGAGCGCGTCGTCAGCCAATCGCAAGCCGACCAGCGCCCAGAGCTGGCCCAGTGCCAGGTGATAGGTCAGGTCCGGGTCCAGGTACTGCATCGCCTCGTAGGTTTCAAACATGGTGTGGTAGAGGGGAAAGTCGTTCCAGCTCCACCGCTCCTGCAGGCGGGGCCATGCAACCGTTAACCCTCGCCCCACCGGGGCCATCGATGCCCCCTAAGTTTTTCCGGGATAGCAGAAAAACGACGAGGCGCAGCACCGCGGTTGAGGGCTCTACCTCTCACTGCATCATTTTCCCATCATCCCTGAAATTTTTTACCCCGGGTCACCCAAGGTCAGGTCACCAGACGAGGTCAACCAAGGTCACCTCACTTCAACTTTAGAGCTCTGTAAGAGCTACATTTCAAAGTCGATCGATTTGAAACTTCCTACACTTCATGACCCCTCCAGGGTCTACAAGGTGTATATCCGGGATTTTCGATATCGTGCCCTGAGGTCAGGTCACGAGGCAACCTCCCCCATTGGAAAAGCATGGGGAAAACCTGTTTCATGATATAAAAGCCACAAAAATGATTGCAAATACTCAGACTGCTCAGAACATCGTTTTTGGACACCCTTTCACGGATCCCAGGGGTCATATTTACCCTTTGACTTTTCTAAGGTCATCCAAGGTCACCAGAGGTCAAAAACAGTATTTTGACAATAACTTTTGACCTAATTAAGCTAGAGCGGTGAAACAAACACTATCGTGTATGTTTTGTCACTGGCTTTTATTTGATATACGGTAAGGTCACTTTGTGACCTTTCGTGACCTCAGGTCATATTAGGTCACGAGGTGACCTCTGGAGGTCAAACCACTGGCGGGAGGTCCTTACGTTTTACATAGCGGAAAAAGTACTGGTAATTTCCTATCAAATGAACTTTACCAGGCCTCAATAGCTCTAATGACATAGAGTTATGACCAGTTTGCTTAATCATTGCATATTTGAGTGAAAATAGCCGATATTGACCTAATTTGACCTCTGGAGGTCAAACCATTGACCTGAGCACTAAAACATGCGAAATAATTTCTTACTGAATTCACGCGAGCTTTCTATTGCACTTTGCAGATTTGCGCTAACCCCCATATTTTCGGAGTTAGAAGGGGGGCATCGATGGCCCCCGTGGGGCGAAGGTGGCGCCGGACCCCCGGTGGGGGCGCGGGTTAATAAACACATGTTTAGGACATATCGAAACACCTACTGTCAAGGTCATATGGCGTTGCCAACTTGCCTTGCATTGCCCTGTTGGAAGAGATTCTGTGAGACCGGATTACCCCTTACCCTGGGAATCCGCCCTGTCTTGAACCTGGGCTAGCCGTGTACAAAACAAATTCGCAGACCACTACGCCAGCACGCTTCCCATTGACAAACTTTTAGAACACCAATCACCGTCATTTCAAGGAATCGGATGTGGCAACAGAAGTGGTTGTTTCACTAAGATCTTTTACAAACCTATATTAGGACATCATATTCAATCAAAACTCGTTTTACAAGCATAGTAAGAACATTGAGCGATTAAAATTTGTGAAACATTGGATATTCAGTTTATTTGGCCAGAGCAATTTTGTTTATATCGGTTCCCAGATTACTTGGTCTTTTAAGCAATACTTCAGGACTATGGGCGTTTCGAACTTCTCGGTCAAATTTCAGGCATTCTATCTGGTCTTCTATTGGCCATTTTGAGACATAAAAATCACCCAAAAAGGTCAATCAAAGCAAGCTTGACAGGATAACTGTTGAATCGATCAGAGCAGATACACACATGCTATATATCGAAATCAGCAGAGGGAAGCTCTTACTGACATCTCACAACAGCAGAACTCACATAATCGATTTCCCACATCATATAGAGAATGGGAATGCCCAGCTGCTGATAGAAGGACCAGTGGTCGCTTGGTGAGCCGAGGTCGTACGTGAAGAGGTCTCCCTTCTGGCGCCCCCGCCAGTGGTCGTACAGAGAGGTGAAGCCCAGATTGGGGTCGGGAGCTGCCACCTGGGGCGAGGAGTGAGCCAATCACCTGACAGCCTGGTGGAAACAAAGGTCACAGTTCACAGTAGGAGGAGGTAAAGCAAGAAGTCACTACACCACCCTCCTGATTTAGGAGATGTTGGGAGAAAGCTGATAGAATACGTCCAATGCCTTCAGCTGAGGTGTTCATAACTATACTTATTTTTAGCCTTTTAAATTTCTCAGACATTTATTTATCTAAATATATGTCCCACCGTGGGCATATTAACAATTCTTGTCGGGCATGGGTCGCAGAAATTCACGTGTAAATGATATTTATTCCAGTCCACCACTAAAACAACTCCGGTCTGCAGCCTGGGCTAACGCCCCACCGGCGCAGGAGAGCCGCATGACAATGTGCTGAAAGCAAACCATATTTTGTTCTTAATGTGTCTATTCATAAGCCTGTAGATCAGTGTTATCATTCTTTTCTTTGAAATAACTAATAAATAGCTCGCAGTCAACCCCAGGTTCGAATTGGGCACTCCTGATCACGAGGCAGGTCCTCTAAATACGAGACCACTGCGCCACACTGCAGCGGCTCCCATTAGCCCTACAGCTGTGACCCGCCAGGAGGTCACTGGCCAGTATCACTCGATCAAAACGATGCCGTGATCGTGGCACCGGGTGCTGTGTTCGTACAGAAAAGGCATGGTATAAAGCTACTTCTAAAACATGGACCAAACAGTATATTGGCCTAGAATCGCTTGTACCGGCGACCCAGGACACTAAGCTAGCTTCATGCCAAATGGCATCCACTTCAATTCATTTGAAGGACTTGAAACCATGGTGAGAAGCAAACATGTTCCGAGAACTTTAGCTCCTAGAAATACTCTTTCGGAAGAATTACTCGAAAGCCGTTGGAGATAAGTTGGTGGTGTAAATGAATGAAATGACCGCAATTAATTGTTCTATCCAACCATGTTAATTCTGAGCTTGTGAATGACATGTGCTCGGAGCCAGGAAGCTACAAATAAAAGGTTTTCTACTAAAATTATATTAATACATATAAAAAAATAAATTTCAATATCACGATATCCATCACCAAATATTATCTGGCGGAAAAAATAATCTTTCATTATTTGAAATGAAAAGTCAAATCGGCGCATTAGATCGCGAGATATTAAGATTTAAATGAAATGCAAAAAATGCAGTCCTCCGGCAGAATGGCAAAAACTAGGTCAGAAGTATACGTTTTCCACTGGAAACTATGCCTAAGCACAAGAAAATTGCTTTTAGTTTCTCCGCTTATCCTGACATTTCGTCAGGATAAGCACCAAATTCAATGAATTTCAATTTATCATAACCAAAAAATCAGTATAAATATAACCCTATGTTATTTGATGGGAAAAGTCCAGATCCGAGTTTATTCTGACATGGGAGCATGTCAGGGTAAACCCTTTTATCCTGACTTGCCGAATTCTACGTTTTCGCAATGAGATTTGAATTTGCCTTTGCCCGCCATTGGTCTCCTTCGAACAAGCCGAGTTTTCTTCTTTGATAGAGAATTTCTTACAAGATTTGGCAGCAGTTAGTGGCTTATACCTACTTTTGGTAGCAGGCATGACGCTTTTTTACAAACATAGCGCAGCATTATTGTGCTTGGTACACAAATTTCTTCCATGAATAATGCCACATTTTTGTCAGGAAGCATCCTGCTTTTAAAGGTTATTTCGCTGCTTCCGTTTGACGTTCCACCAAATGGACCAATCAGCATTCGGCTTTCTCGCTATGCTGCTCAGTGATTGGTTGGTCTTCTCGATCGCTTGGAGGATGTCCAGCTTCGCACAAATCGCTTACATTGGATATGTTTTAGGGCCGTGGTGAAACACACGCATAGATACAATTTTATCAAAGGTATCTTGGTTTTTATCCATCTCTGATTACATCTATTTACAGGCGTTTACTGCAATTTTGGATGCAGTGTAGGAGCAGAATGAAAATGTCATGCTTCGATGTTAAGAATCATGTTGGCAGGTGTTTTTTTGTGTGCAAGGCAGGAACATGGGTGACATGGCTTTCCTTATAAAGATGCGTACCAGTACATCTCAACTTAAGGTAACCTAAGGTAATGTAAAGTGTCAATCAGAGCATGCATCTGGCTGCAGGGGCAGATTTTTCTTTTCACTGTGGCATATATTTTGCCTATATTCTGTAGCAAGACCACTAAAAAACACTAATAATAATTTCTTTATAAATGTGTTCCTTTTGGTGCTGCTATGTCTGCCTCTGTGTCAGTGCTGCCTTAAGTGTCACTTTCTGCCCAAGGTTTCCTTTCTTGCCCCAATGATGGACAAAAGCTGCCCCAAACCAATAGGTCTTCCCTGAGGCTCCCCCAACAAGATCTTGGTAAAAGCTACCGCCTTCTGGAAAATTGGCCTGGGAATGTCCCTAAATGTGGTGGTGTGGCAAACTCTATATATTTCACCTTAAAGGTATTAATATGGACAGCAACGTTCTATTCAGTTTGGATATCAGTTAGGCGATTAAAATGTATTCTGTGCTCATGTCGGCTTCATAGATTATTGAGTAGGTATAGCTTTGACTTTTTTAATTTTGCTTTATTATTTGCTGTTGTATGCTCTTAAGCTTAAACAAGAAAATACTTGGTTCCAATTGGTAGGCATAAAAAATTAATGTTATTCTTCTATCTTTTCAACTCTTGAGCTGCCATTAATGTGTACGCACACCTACTTTTTGCCATAGGTTTTTTTGTGAGCAAGGCAGGCACATGGGCAACAAGGCTTGCCTTATGAAGACTTGTACCAGCACACCTAAGGTAACCTAAGGTATTGTTAAGTACCAATCAGGGTCTACATTTGGTTGCGGGAGCAGGCTTTTCTTTCCACTGGGGAATATATCTTGCCTTTATACTGTAGCAGGACCACTAAAAAACAACGATAATTTCATTTATAGATGTATTCTTTTTGGTGCTACTATGTCCGCCTCTGTGTCAGTGCTGCCCTAAGTGTCACTTTCTGGCCCAAGGTTTCCTTTTTTGCCCTAATGATGGGCAAAAGCTGCCCCAAACCAATAGGTATTCCCTGAGGCTGCCCAACAAGATATTGTTAAAAGCTGCAACCTTCTGAAAACTGGCCTGGAGATGCCCCTGAATATGGTGGTGTGGCAAACTATATATTTTTTCTTAAAGATATTAATATGGCCAGAAACGTTCTACTCAGTTTTAATATTAGTTAGCCGACTATTATTTATTCCGTACTCATGTTGCCTTCATATATTATTGAGCTTAGCTTTGACTTCTTGAATTTTGCTTTATTGTATGGTGTTGGATTCCCTTAAGCTTGACAAAATGTTTGACTCCAATTAGTAGTCACCAAAAACTAATGATATTTCTTGTATCTTTTTCAACTCTTGACCCGCCATGGATATCTACTCGTACCGACTTTCTGCCAATGTGCAAGAATATCTAGAGTAGTGGAGGGCCAAGTTGTATTTTGAAGTGATTTCTTTCTAGTTAAAGGGATTTTCTAACCTTTAAAATGGGTTGTTTTTTACTGAGATAGCAGCTTTGGAGAGGGTGGTGATAAAACATAGTTGGCATATTTAATTCCACTCAAAGCTCTTTGTATGCAATTCTGCAAGTTCAATTCAGTTCCATATATTCACATCATCCTCAAAAATGTGAGGTGTGTCATGAATGCACGTCAATGAAAGGTTAAAGTAGTCAATACAAGGGTGAAAACACAATCATAAAGCCATTTTAAAGCCGATCATCATTTTAAAGTTCAAAGTAAAATAGCTGACTACCCCGTTTTTTAGCATGAACTGCACTTGTGCAGTTCCTTAGTGCTTGTCATGTAAAAGCTGCCACCAAATAGTGTGGCCATGCAACCCTATGTGTCCCACGCTGCCAGAAGCTGTCAGGTTCATGATCACATGTGATGCTTGGGTTAACCCAGCATAGTTAGTCAATAGGTCATATATTTGCTTTAAGTAAATTGACGTGAACAAAAATTTGTTTTCCAGATTTTCAAGGATTTTATCCATAAATTGTTCCTTTTAGAATTACAGCAAAGTCGTCTATTCTCTGTAACATCGTAGGGCTAATATTACCAACTTTGAGGATTAGAGAGCCATGGACTCCCTGGTTCACTCTGTTCCTATGCACATGATGTCTACAGTGACACATTGTCTTGCAAGGTGGACCTAAAATATTTGTGTAGTACATATCCAGGCGAGTGTCAATTGTTAGTGTTCTGAATATGACAGGATTCTCAATAAGAGGAGGTGTCTATAAAGTACCAGCACATATATTGTGAGTTTGTACTCTCCTCCACGCAATTAATTCACCATATCCTAGATTCAAGTATGCAATTCTTCATAAACAGTGAATAATTTCACCGTGCCTTGCAGAAGATCGTTTGAACAGCTAGTGAAGTAGGTATTTTCGATTAGAGTTTCACAAGCAAACTGAGCTTAAGCCGGCATATTTTTCGCCTCTGGAAAAACCGTGACGTCTTTGAAGAAGCTCCTCCATCTGAGAGATCTTCTGGCTATAAAATATCTAACGGCGTCCTGAATAATATTGCTAAATAATTTGACACGTAATAATTGCACAGACGTTCAGTAAGTAACAATTCATTCGCACCAAGGCCTTTAAATGTAGAGGTAGAACGCACCCCTCTCAAAAAATGGCAACCTCTGTTTCTCTATTATTAAAAAAGTTTAAGATAGCATAAGTCGGAGCAGGGTGATCTTATCCGATTGAAACTCATATCACATAATGGCCCCACCGAGTTCTCGAACATATGTTCCGGTATTTTTGATATCGATGACCTAAGGTCAGGTACGAGGCATGACCTCTCCATTGGAAATACATGGGAAAAATGGTTTTTACGGAATAACTCAGTAACAGATGGTGATAGAGCATTTATTTTAGCTGCATTAGACTCGCCTGGGCTTTGCGGTTCTAATGATATGCAATTTATATAATTGGACCCTGACCTGACCTCAGGTCAGGTCAAATCCTTGATTTGACCTAGCAAGGTTAAATTGTATATCATTCGATTCGGCTTGCTAAGAGGATTCATATAGTTCAAGTCGTTTTGCTCTATCTTTACTTGTTCAGATGTAATGCCCGAAAAACTGAATTTTACATGTTATCCCTATGACGGGCATGTTTTGACCTCTCGTGACCTTAAATGTGACCTGACAAAAAAATGGTTCAAATCTTTTCGATGGAGAAGTGGATGGGCAGCCCAACGCCGTTTACCGTTTTTCGCTACCTACCGTGGTTCTCGAGATCTTAGGGGGGGGCGGGTACCCGCCCCCCGTCAATGCGAAGGTGGCTCAGACCCCCGTCAATGCGCGTGTTAATGTGATGTGGGAGTCTGGCGATTTCCCTCCGGCGTGGCGGGAAGCCATAGTGATTCCTATTCTGAAACCGGGCAAGTCTGGCTCAGACCCTTTACAGTTTAGGCCAATATCGCTGACTTCTTGCATGTGCAAACTTTTCGAAAAAAATGGTGAATGTGCGATTCGTGTGGTATCTGGAAAGCCGAGATATTCTCTGTAACAACCAGTGCGGTTTCCGCAAAGGCCGGAGCACGGTGGATCACTTGGTGTCTCTGGATACATCAGTGCGATTTGCGTTCAGAGAGGGGCGACACCTTGGAGCCGTGTTCTTTGACGCCATTGCCGCCTATGACACAGCGTGGGAACATGGATGGTATCCTGTTAAAATTGTATCAGTGTGGTCATAAGTGTCGCCACCGGCAAAAAAGTGGGGGGGGCAGAAAACTTTCAACGTCAGGACCAAAAACTGTTCGAATTTGGGCTCTTCCTTGCCTCCCGCAGCGGCTGGATATAAGAATGTCCGATTTTCTCTCATTTTGACTGAGATCAGGACATTTTTGGCCAAAAAGTGGGGGGGGCAGGCCCCCCTGGCCCCCCCTTTTCCGACGCGTATGAGTGTGGTATTCGTGGCCAGATGGGTCTTTTTATGAAGAACTTCCTGACTGATAGGACTTTTCCCGTCAGGATCGGTGGCATGAACTCCAATGCATTTTATCAGGAATAGGGCATCCCACAGGGGAGCGTTTCAAGTATTTGTCTCTTCGCTTTAGCCATAAATGACGTCACAACATCCCTCCCATCATCCATACAGAGTTCCATATTCGTGGACGATATTGCCAATATGGACAACATCTTCAACATCTTCACTATCACGTCAACTCCAGCTGGCCGTGAACCATCTGGAACGCTGGAGTAGTAAAAATGGATTATATTTTTCGACCGAAAAAACCGCTGGTGTTCATTTCTGTCGCAGGCGCAGGACCTGTCCGGAACCTATGGTATCGTTGCGCGGTAAAAGTATCACTTTCCAACCGACAGCAAAGTTTCTCGGAGTAACGTTTGATAAACGGCTGACATACAACGCACACATTAGGAATATACGTGACAAGTGTTTTAAATCTTTGAATGTCTTGAAGTGTGCATCTCGTCTATCGTACGGAGCGGACAGGAAGACACTTCTCATTCTCTATCAGTCTCTTGTTCGTTCCAAGATCGACTACGCCTGTTTTGTATACGATTCTGCGTCGGAATCAGCTAAATGCTGTTTAGATACGATTCACCATAGTGCACTCCGAGTGGCTACAGGTGCGTTTAGGACAACACCGTGCTCCAGCTTGTTGCTGGAAGCAAATGAACCACCTCTCGCATTGCGACGGCGCCTGCTCGGGCAGCGTTACGCCTGTAAGCTGGCTCAGTCTCCGTCACACCCAACATATAACGCAGTTTTCTCGCGGAACATTCTACGGCTGTTTGTGAACGTACAAAGAGGAATCCCACTGGGCGTACGCGTCCAACGTTTCTCGGCCGAAAGTGGTATCCAGCCGCGTGTTGTGACTCATAGCGAGCTTTCAGACATCCCTCCTTGGGAACTTATCTGCCCAAAAACCGACATGACTCTCGCAAGGAAAACCAAATCCGATACTATCCCTACTGAATTTAAACAATTGGCGCTCGAACACATCGCACAGTATGCAGATCATGTGTCGTTCTACACTGACGGATCAAAAACTGAAGTTGGAGTGGGATGCGCTTTTGTTACGGATACAGTAACAAGAAATTTCTCACTTTCATCTTTTGCATCGGTTTTCACCTCTGAACTCACCGCCTTGGACAAAGAAAGCTCTATGCTTTATCGAAGTTAGTGATGCCACGAAATACGTTATTTTCACCGATAGCCTTAGTAGCATTCAAGCTGTGAGTGGTTTCAACCCAAGTGATGGACTTGTTTTATACATTGTCCTGCGCTTAACCCGCCTCGCCAGACTGGGAAAGTATGTAACACTCTGCTGGGTCCCAAGTCATGTTGGAATACGATTGAATGAAGTGGCAGACGCAGCGGCCCGACGTGCTTCCCGTAGACCCTGCAGGCGTGCGCAACGAGTCCCCGCTAGAGATTTGTACCCATATATATGTACTCACCTTCGCAGTGTATGGCAAGAACAATGGAATGATATAATAAATAACAAATTGAAAGGTATCAAACCTGAGATCGGTGAGTGGCCATCCTCGCTGCGGCCTAACCACCGTGAGGAAGTGGCGTTGTGTCGATTGCGAAATGGTCACACACTGGCCACTCACCGATACCTGCTATGAGGCGAACCTCGATCACAATGTCAGCGATGTGCGGCGCCCCTGTCGGTCCGACACGTGCTAGTCTCGTGCCCGGAATATGCTAGACACAGGTCTTTGCATTTTGGCGTGCACCGGCAGGAGTCCACACTTTTAGAATTGATCGGCCGTGACTCCAGTATGGTTGAACGGGTGCTGTCCTATCTTAAAGACATTGACTTTACGATAATATTTGATCCTGGTTAAAAGCGTGTGTTATGGTAGACAACCGCGCTGATAGGCGCCTGGCGCCGATTTGGCGAGTCCTCCCTTTCGCTCTGGGGCCTTTCAAGTCTCGAAGCGACGGGGAGGGCCTCCGTTAGACGTCGAGCTTAGGTCCGGCGTCTAGGTTGCCCCCGCGCCCCCCGGGCCCCTGGGTCCGTTGGTGCGGGGCGCCTGCCGGCGCGGCAAACCTGTTTGAATCTGTGATCATGTATCCGTGCAGTGAGAATCATAACTACGATGTGAAAGAATCACTCTTTAATGTAAATATTATTTCGCTTTAGACGAAACTTTACTTTCCCCTAAAAACAGACAAAATTATAAGCTTTGACTGCAGAGAAGTGTTATGGGTGCTATATGACCTCGCAGGTTGGCGCGCCCCTAAAACCCAATAATCAATCAATCAATCACGTTATGAATGTGCCAAATTCCCTTTAACACGTGATTTGACGGAGGTCTGAGCCACCTTCGCTTTGACGGGGGGGTCAGGTACCAGCCCCCATAAGATCTCTCGAACCATGCTAGATAGCGAAAAACGGTAAAAGACGTTTAGTATCTCATCCGCCTCTCTATCGAAAATATTTTTACTATTTTTTTCAGGCCACATTTAAGGTCACTAGAGGTCCAAACATGCCATCATAGGGATAACATGTAAATGAAGGCTTTCGGCCATTACATCTGAACAAGTAAAGATAGATCAAACAATTTGAACCATAAAAATCATCGCAGCAAGCCGAATCCAATTATATATAACATGGCCTTGCTAGGTCAAATCAGGTCCAATATGTCATTGGACCTGACCTGAGGTCAGGCAAAGGTCAAAGTAGGTCGAAATGCATATATTTAGAACCGCAAAGACAATACCAATTTACTGAAGCTAAAATAACCACCCTATTACTATTTATGACAAGTTATTTAATTAAAACCACTTTTCCCATGCATTTCCAAGGAAGAGGTCAAGCCTCGTATCTGACCTTAGGTCATCGATATAAAAATAGCAGAACATATTTTAGATAGCTCGGTGGGCCCATTATGTGGTATGAGTTTCAATAGGATAAGTTCACCCTAATCCAAATTATGTTACTTAAACTTTTAGGGTCAAGTCACTCGATCAGGTGACCTGACCAGAGTGACCTAACATTAAAATTTTGAAAAAAGTTGTAAAATGATCAGAGAAAAGGTATACCAAGTACGACGGCGCGTGCCGTTTTTATGTTATCTCCAAAAAAAGCCGACGGGTGCGGGTACCCAACCCCGTCTCCCACGTCAATACGCGTGTTAAAGTGAGCACAGACTGTACGTTGGATTGGGAAAGCGTCTGAATGTGGCCATTTGCGTGTTTAAGAGGTATGGAGATAAACCTAGCTGCCTGTCTTGGCCTTGACTACTATCAGATCCCAGTACCGAGACGTTGAGAATAAAAGTAAAACGCCTACTTAATATTCTCGCCCATTCAGGAAGCCTTTCTCACCGGCTCACACGAGCAGTGCTCAAAGTAATTCATAACCTTCTTAGCAAAACAAGACGATTATCTTGAGATTTGCGGTGCGGTAACAGGACGCCGGCTGGCACGGTCGCGTGTGCCGGCCTGTTGGTGGGCGCGTCCGGCAGGCTTCTGCCCATGGCTGTCGCCATCGGAGGAGCGCCATGAAATCGGCTGGTCCTAAACTGTTTTATATTGAACGCATGCTTTAGATGTTTGGTTAGTTGATTTGTTCCTTTTGAAAGTGTTTGAATGAATACATGTGCTTATTGAAGTTATCATGAGAGCGCCGCCAAGACTTAAGCCCACCGCGGTTTTTGCTCCAAACTTAACGCTATTTCTGTAATGTCTTTGCATGTCAATTAATGTATCTGTATCTTGACATAACTTTAAAGCCCACCCATGTTCAGTTTAGGGGGCACTTCCCCATTTTGTCCTAACATAGATCCGCCACTGCCATCAGCAAGCCTGTGATTGCACTCAGGGTCTTCTAGAAAATTGTTTGACAAACTCAACCTCTTCTGGGGCCACTAAGTTGTCGGTTGGCCTGTCCACCTGTTGAATTGATCTGTTAATATAGTCGAGGAAAATCAGACTTTGGATAGAACTAAGCCTAAGTGTTTCTTTTTATTACGTTGGAAAATTTATACGCCAAATTTTAAACGGAGATCGACTGTTTTACGTTTCAAAAAAATGTTCATATTTTTTCGACGGAATTGTGGGATATAGCCAACACCTGGCCTTATCCATAAATGTCCACCATGTCTTTGCAGCAGCAGTGCTAAATCGTCATTATGTCATCAAGTATGTGAGGCGCTTTGAGGGAGGGGATTTGGGGATCTAGTAAACATACCGTCAAGGTATGTAAATTATTGTGAACATAGAGACCAACTATTACTACTAGAGAGGAACTGCCAATCAAAATCCCTATACCCGGTTGAAGAAAATTGAAGCTGAAATCTGGTTTTTATTAAGTAAAAAATATAATCTTTAGGCTCTCGTGCACTTGATATACGTCATTCCCAGCAGAAGAGCTCATCAAATTTTCGGTAGAAGGCTTAAAAATACCACACTTAATTCACAAATTATTCCGACATATTGTGTTCTTTTTTACTTTTTCCTTTCAAAAATACCTATTCCATTTACGCGGGCATAATCACTATCGCACCTGCCCCGTCAGACGTATGTTCACACTTCGTCGTCCTTCATAGTCTCCATCATATGTTTTTGTGGGACGAATATTTATTAGACCATTTTTGAAAATTTCGGTAGATGAGGAGGGGGTCATTAGATACAGTTTTCTTGGGTCAAGCTGTATCTTCCAAAATATCCTTATGATATGTATCAAGCGAGTTTTCTTTGATAACTTATTAATTGTTTTCCTGTTATATCTATTATTTTTTCGGTTTGAAGAAAAACATATACTAATTGAAAACGTGAAACAAAGTTAACATTTTCAGCATGCCCCCACTACGGGATAAGTTATTACTGATCACGGGGCACGTTGTAGTGCATGAATATTGTCTTACAAAAAAATTGATCACAAACATGTACTAAACGTCAGAAATATTTTGTAGCGGGACAACGTCAGTGGTACTGGTTGGTGTTGGTCTTCGGTTGTACTAGTCGCCCTCGTGTCCCCTTTTCTCGTGTTGTGTTTTGGTTCTCCTCTTCTCGGAGTGCGGTGTCGTTTTCCTCTGTCTAGTGGTCTGCTTTACCATCGTGGGCCAAAAATTTTATGTTCACTAATCGGTGTTATATTGAATTTAAATTAGATTGTATATTTAAATTTATAACCATGCTGTCTGTATGAAGACAAAATAGCACACACCAGGAAAATCGTGCTAGGCCGAAACGACGCCGAACCATTCTGGGCCTGAATCAATGTTCTTAAGTCACTGTCAGTCTTCAGTGGTCGCCAGAGGGGGCGCGGTAGTGGAGTGGTCAGCGTAGCTGTCTGCCACGCAGCCGACCCGGGTTCAAGGCCCGGCGGCTTCCCTGAACAAGGAGCAAGCTGGCTCCCGAGAAACCCTTCCAACAGGGAAAGAGTTGGCGACGCCATATGACCCTGGCTGTTGGTGCCTCGATAAGCCCCAATAATTATTATTTGTTAGGTACGCTCGCCTGTTTAAGTGGGTCCGGGGGAGCGCCAGTGGCCCCCTTCCAGCCGCGGGTTAAGTCCCGCAGATCCTCGTCCTGTCTGCCTGCGCCTAACCTCGTCTGGATTTATAACTGCAGCTCTGATGGGATCGAACGAACAGTCTGGTACGAATGCTGCATCTCTAAATGCGCGGTTAATGGAAGCTCTGTTGTTTGTGAGCGAAATAGGTCGTGGTGTTTTGTACAATTAGTTTTGAGTTTCGGAAATTGAATTGTGAAAACATATTTCGTAGCTATTGTGCTTCAGACTCGTATTCTTTTGAATAATAAGCGTATTTTGGATATAGATGTAGGTCACGTGACCTGTGGTTGTTGACTGATGGTCCCACAAAGGGGCGCTTTCTTTCGATCTGTGGTAGCGGCGGAGAGAGTGCCGTTCGTGGAAGCGTGTGTTTTCCTGCCAGCAGAGCAGATGTAAGTACTGATTTTGAGGATATAATATCGCGACTTGATTGTGGAATTAGTGACACGAGATCTCCCCTTTTGCTGGTCAGGCTTTAGTAACTTCGGGCAGGGTGTGATTGGCAGTAGCTATTTATGGCGCAGTGATATTCAACGTTCACGAAGGTGCTGGTAATTTGGTGGCATAATTATCACTCCAGTTTTCGAAGGTGGCGAGATGAGTGGTTTTTGAAGGGTGCTTTTATTATGTGCCAGGAGGCGCGCCCGTGCGGGTTTCGGCGGGCGCTGGTGACATGGTGGGAGTGGCGAGGCGGCGACGTCAGTCCGCTTGCGGAGTTCCCCATCCGGCGTGCTTAGCTTGGAAGGCCTCATCAGCCGGTAAATTTAATTGAGCTTGCGTTGACAAACGTTTAGCTTTTGAATTGTATTTATAACTCGAGCTTTTCGATTGCCGGTCATGACACATATTTTTTCATCTGTATTAATGCTCAGAGTAGTTTGACGTGTTGATATTTCGACTCCAGAAATGTTCATAGTGCATTCGTTTACTTTGAACTTTGCTACCTGTTTATTATCGACTTGAGGATTGTGGCATCGGCGCCATCTATTGTTTGCTCGAGGTTCGAGATATGGCCAGTAACGCCATCTTCAGATGTTTATATAGGGTGCGGCAGTGGGCAGGCAGGACCGGGGTTTGTGGCGACTTGTTGGTGACGTATGTGTTCTCTCCTCAGTAACAGGTTGAAGGTTTAATACACCTAGTCTGCGGCGATGCTGCTTTTTTCCGGCTGCGAGCGGCTGGTAAACTCTACAGTTACGGCTGATGGCGACTGATCATCAGAGCTGAAGAGCGAGGAAGAGGAGACTGGACGCCACAGCGCGCCGGACGGGGAGCAGCTGATGCCAACATCGAGGAGCATCATGGCAGATACATGGCACGAGGTGATGTGGCCTACCTTATTTTTAATGTGAACGTGTATAAGGTGTATTATAGTGTATTGTTATTGTGAAATGTGTAGTCCTGGTAGGTTGTGTTATGCTTAGGTTAAGTCAACCATTAGGTAGGGTAGTTTTGGTAGGTAGGGTAGTTTTGAGAGGTAGGGTAGTTTTTGATAGGTAAGGTGCTTGTTTTTGTGTACTTGCAGTCATGATCTGATTGTTTATTTTCTGCTCGGAGTTGGGGTTGACATCCTGATAGGTATGTCCTTCAGTAACTCAGTTCTCCTGGATTCTTGAGTTTCTGGTTTGGGTTGGGGCAGCTGGCGCTTCCCCTTGGGTTTCAGTCCATTTGTATAACTTAGCTTTAATTTGGGGTTTACTCATTCAGTGGATTTTGGATTGAATTCTTTCCCCATCGGGTAAGTTTTTGGATCGTATCAGGACTTCATGATTGGTCTGCCTTTTATGGCTCTTTTGGTAAGTCGCAGCTGTCTTTCATCTTGGGTAGCAGCAAGTTAGTATTTAGACCTTTTTTTTGGTAAGTGGGAATTGGTACACATAGTTGTCATTGGGTTAGATTGTAATTTTTGTCATTTGTTTATATTGTAATTTTGATTATGGCCTCAGCTAAGGAGGATTTGAGTAAGCTTAGTACTTCAGAATTACAGGAGCGGCTTGAGAGTCGTAATTTGGATTCTTCGGGGCGTAAGGCTGAACTTGTGGAACGTCTGTGGGATGCTATGTTAGCTGAGGGTTCTGTAGTTCAGAGGGATTGTGGGGAGAGTTCTCAAGAGGTAGTTGCGTCAGGGATGGATAGTTCATCAAACCCCCAGCTGCTTTTGACCAAGTTGCGACTTTTGCGCAGAGAAACAGAGTTTAGATGAGGAGAGAGTTAGGATTAAAGCCAGAGCAGAGCAGGATCAAATCAGGGTTCAAGCTAGATCAGAGCAACTGGATCTGGAACTAAAGTTAGCGGAGTTAGGTCACACTGATGAATCCCTTCTACAGCCTTTGCGGGTAAAAGTAGATAGAGAGCAGAGGGATACTGTCCAGGGACCCTCTACAGTTGTGGGCGCTCAGTTCCAGAGGGCATTGCTGCCTCCCACTGAGATCACTCCTTTCTCTGGGGATGTAGAACAGTTCAGGCTTTTCATGAAGGCTTTTGATACCAGGATAGCGACAAAAACCCAGGACGAAGGTGAACTTTTGTTCTTCCTACATCAGTACCTGGTTGGAACGCCAAAGTTACTTGTTAGCAGCTGTTTACATATGGGGGAGGGGGATACCAAGCTGCGAGACGCTTGCTCGAAGAGCGATATGGTAGTCGCTTCGCGTTGATTGACAGGTTGCTGGGGAAGCTTAGGGCTTGGCCAAGGGTCCCTCAGTCAGACATTGAAGCTCTAGATAGGTTCCAGATTTTCTTGGTAGAGATTGAGAACATCATGTCTGATGTGGAGATGTCAGAGTTTCAACATCCGCGTACTCTCAGGGATGTTATGGAAAAACTTCCAGGGTATTTAGTCAACAGGTGGCTGCAGCGCGTTGATGAACTGAACCAGTCCGGCCGCATGGCGACATTCTCTGACATGGTCCAGTTGGTTAGCACTGAAGTGAGGATCAAGAAAAGCCCAGTGTACGGGGTGCGGGCCCCAGAGACTAGACAATCTCAGGGTGGTGGGGTCGTCATGAGGCAGCACAGGGTAAACGCTGTAAGCGTGAACCCGCAGACAGGTCCACCCGGCTGTATGTACTGTCGTGGCAGTCATTTCCTTGGCGAGTGTGAGAAGCTCCGTTGGCTCTCATATGATGACAGGAGGCGGTTCTTGATGAGTCAACGGCTATGTTTTGGCTGTCTTAAGTTGGGTCATCGAATCGGGACATGTAGGAGGCCACTGACATGCAGGGTGTGTGGGGGCCACACTGCTCGTTAATGCACAGGGGGCGCCCTCGCCCTATCAACATGCAGGTGCTGGCTCTGCTCAGTCGACTGAGCGCCAACCTGGGCGTTCTGCCTCTGAAGCCCGTCCTACTGAGGTGCGAGCCTCATCGGGAAGTTCAGGTGCGGCTGTAGGTAGTCAGGTTGTCAGTGCTGGTGTCTCCCTGAGGGGGAGTCTGGTCGTACCATGATGCCTGTGGTCTCTGTTCGTTTGCGGACAAAATTCGGCACAGAACTAGTGACAAACGCGTTCCTGGATCAGGGTTCTAGTGGTTGTTTCATTACCAAGAGGATGGCCTGTCAGCTGGATCTAAATCCGCAAACCACTTCTATATCTATAGACACTGTGACATCAGAGGGTCAGAAGGTAAAAACCTCCCGAGTAGAGGGTGTGGAGATAGCTGCGTTGGGTGGGAGTGTATTCCACAAGCTGCCACCTCTCTTCACATTGGATAACCTTCCTATCACGCAGGAGGATAGGTGCAATCAAGCCCAAGCTAGTAGGTGGGAATATTTGGCAGATGTCAGGCTGGACCAGCTCTCCTCAGATGTTGACATCATGGTGGGGGGAAATGTACCACATTTGTTGGCACCTCTGGAAGTCAGATCTCCTCCTGCAGGAGTACCAGGGCCAGTTGGGTTCAAAACACCTCTGGGTTGGTTTGTGCTAGGCTGTCCCGGAGATGTATCAAGCTGTGATTCCCGGTTGTTAGTTAACTTCATCAGATGTCAGGAGGCCGGTCGTGCAGAACCAGACCCGTGTTCAGAGTTGTACCAGAAGTACTATCAGAAGATAGGATCGCGTGGAGCGGCTCCTGACAAGCTAGGTATGTGGCTGGAGGGGCCTGATTTCCTTCACAGGGAGAGTCCGGATTGGCCCGAGGAGCCTGGGGTACAGGCGGCAATTCCAGACTGTGAGGTGAAGCGGTCGTCAGCTGTCATGCTGACCGCTGTGAAGGCCAGCCCGGAGTCCCCTGTTGGTCGGCTGGTTGGTCATTTCTCGTCGTTTTCTAGGCTCAAACGTGCTGTCGCCTGGTTCCGTAGATTTGCTGCTGTGCTCAGGGACGGAACTTTTCGGAGGTGGTGCTTGGCAAAAGAAAGGGTCTGCGGAGCCGCGATTGTGGGAAAAACAGGGGTCTGACTCTCTCAGAGACTTGCGAAGCTGAGCATATTTTGTTTAAGTATGCCCAGAGTGACATGCCCGACCTCCCGAGCGATCGCTCCTTGGACGGGCCGGTGGAAGTTAAGTGCAGCAGTCAGCTGTCTAAACTGAGGCCTTTCATGAGAAATGGCCTTTTAGTTGTTGGAGGTAGAATAGGCGAGTCTAGTGGGATACCAGAGACGACGAAACATCCCATCATTCTCCCTCGAAAACACCCCGTGACTAGACTTATAATCAGGCACTCTCACTGTATGGTCGGCCATGAAGGGAGGAACCACACTCTATCGAAGCTGAGTGAACGGTTTTTCGTGCTGGGTGCTGGTTCCGAGGTTAAACAGATGCTCCGATCTTGCGTGACCTGTAAAAAGGTGAATGCTCGGCCTCAGCGTCAGCTGATGGCAGATTTGCCTGCTGAGCGTGTGTCTCCGGGAACTGCCGCATTCGGTTCCATCTTTTTGGATGTTTTCGGCCCAATCATGGTAAAGTCCGGTCGTAGTGAGCGGAAGCGTTATGGTCTAATGTGCGTATGTTCAGTGACTAGAGGCATCCACATAGAGATACTGAACTCGTTGCGTACTGACTCGCTTATCAATGCGATCCGCAGAATATCAGCGCGGAGGGGACCAATTCATCAGATTCATAGTGACTTAGGAACTAATTTAGTTGGAGCAGAGAGGGAATTGCGGGAGGCTTTGAATGGAATTGACACTGATAGTTTGCAGCGAGCAGCGCTTGGACAGGAGATAGACTGGAGATTCAGCCCTCCAACAGGCTCTCACTTCTCAGGTGGTGTCGAAAGGCAGATCAGGACCTTTCGGAAAATTTGGAGATCAATGCCCACCCAGGGTTGCGTAGACGATGAATCACTTTATACTCTATTTTGTGAGATAGAAGCCATCATGAACAGCCGCCCGTTGACTTTTGTCTCGACAGACATGGGAGAGATTGAAGCGCTGACACCTAACCATCTGCTATTGTTGCGAGAGGGCGCAGCTCCCGTTCCGGGCCAGTTTTCAGAGTCAGACTCATTTTCGAGACGAAAATGGAGGCACGTGCAGTATCTTGCAGAACAGTTCTGGGTACGTTTCAAGAGGGAATTTCTGCCTTTGCTTCAGTCGCGACAGAAATGGACAAGAGAATCTAGGAATTTGGAGAAGGGTGACATTGTGCTGTTAGTAGATTCAGTGTTACCCCGAGGGAGGTGGCAAATGGCCCGGGTGGTGGAACCGATCCTCAGCAGGGACGGTTTGATTAGAAAGTGTGTGGTAAGGACCAGTAGCACTACGTACCTTCGGCCCATTCATAAAATGGTGTTGGTCCACTCCGAGTCGGATTTAAAGTGGTAAGTGTTTTCCTGTTATGTTTTTTGTGTAGCATAGCTTGTAAGAGCCGGATCTAGCCTAAGGTGTTCTAGTGAGTATTGCGGTTAAGTCGTACCGATTAACCCTATGAACTGCGGGCGGCTGGTACGGTCGTTGTGGAACGCAGTTACGGAAGTAAGTTGCCCCCTGTAAGTGGCGGTCGTGCCGTTACAGGGAGGGGGCATTATTATGCATTGTACGGTGGCATGGTGTGATATTTTTTCTTCCTGGTGGGATTAAATGGGTAGCTTCCCCCTGTATCTGGGGTTTCTTTTCAGGGGGCATGGTGCCGTCTGTTTTGGGGGTAAATAGCTCATTCTGTTTGTTAACACACGGCTTGTCTGTGTGCTTACGGTGAGCAGGTGTTATGTAGTCGACGTTTGTTCGAGTGACTTAGTCAGTCACTCGAGGGGGAGTGTTAGGTACGCTCGCCTGTTTAAGTGGGTCCGGGGAGCGCCAGTGGCCCCCTTCCAGCCGCGGGTTAAGTCCCGCAGATCCTCGTCCTGTCTGCCTGCGCCTAACCTCGTCTGGATTTATAACTGCAGCTCTGATGGGATCGAACGAACAGTCTGGTACGAATGCTGCATCTCTAAATGCGCGGTTAATGGAAGCTCTGTTGTTTGTGAGCGAAATAGGTCGTGGTGTTTTGTACAATTAGTTTTGAGTTTCGGAAATTGAATTGTGAAAACATATTTCGTAGCTATTGTGCTTCAGACTCGTATTCTTTTGAATAATAAGCGTATTTTGGATATAGATGTAGGTCACGTGACCTGTGGTTGTTGACTGATGGTCCCACAAAGGGGCGCTTTCTTTCGATCTGTGGTAGCGGCGGAGAGAGTGCCGTTCGTGGAAGCGTGTGTTTTCCTGCCAGCAGAGCAGATGTAAGTACTGATTTTGAGGATATAATATCGCGACTTGATTGTGGAATTAGTGACACGAGATCTCCCTTTTTGCTGGTCAGGCTTTAGTAACTTCGGGCAGGGTGTGATTGGCAGTAGCTATTTATGGCGCAGTGATATTCAACGTTCACGAAGGTGCTGGTAATTTGGTGGCATAATTATCACTCCAGTTTTCGAAGGTGGCGAGATGAGTGGTTTTTGAAGGGTGCTTTTATTATGTGCCAGGAGGCGCGCCCGTGCGGGTTTCGGCGGGCGCTGGTGACATGGTGGGAGTGGCGAGGCGGCGACGTCAGTCCGCTTGCGGAGTTCCCCATCCGGCGTGCTTAGCTTGGAAGGCCTCATCAGCCGGTAAATTTAATTGAGCTTGCGTTGACAAACGTTTAGCTTTTGAATTGTATTTATAACTCGAGCTTTTCGATTGCCGGTCATGACACATATTTTTTCATCTGTATTAATGCTCAGAGTAGTTTGACGTGTTGATATTTCGACTCCAGAAATGTTCATAGTGCATTCGTTTACTTTGAACTTTGCTACCTGTTTATTATCGACTTGAGGATTGTGGCATCGGCGCCATCTATTGTTTGCTCGAGGTTCGAGATATGGCCAGTAACGCCATCTTCAGATGTTTATATAGGGTGCGGCAGTGGGCAGGCAGGACCGGGGTTTGTGGCGACTTGTTGGTGACGTATGTGTTCTCTCCTCAGTAACAGGTTGAAGGTTTAATACACCTAGTCTGCGGCGATGCTGCTTTTTTCCGGCTGCGAGCGGCTGGTAAACTCTACATTATTTATTATCAGTGGTCGCCAGACCACGGGACATGCGCCCACCCGGGCAGTCGAGTCAGAAGTCTTCTCCCAAGGGTGGAAATTTGTGGCTTTGTTCAGGCAAACAGATGATGGATTGATGACGGTCCAGCTACCACATCGTCGTACACCAGTACGTACACAGTACGTTTTCCCCGACTTAGTATTTGCACCATGGTACCATGACGTACCGTGGCACGCCTGCCTGGGATGACCTAATTACATTACAATTCCGTGGCAATAGATTTTAAATTGCAAGGACAACTAATATCGACGTATGTATGCTGGTCACGGCCCGCTGATATTGGAAGTGACTCACAACGACAGGAAAGCCATCTAAAAGAAAGAACCCTGAGCGGGCACAACACTGGCGAGCCGACCAAAAGTGAAACAGAACTGCAGATGTAAACTGGGGGAGCAATCATTACAATGTATTCCTTACAATGTGACCAGGCGGAGCAAAAACAGACGTAACTTCGAAATCTTTCAGCATTAGTACATGGTTCACAGAAATTTTTAACCAATTAAATTCAATTAAGTCAATCCATAATTATTAAATTAATTTTTTGGCATCGGGGATTCTCAATTCGTTCTTTGCACCGAATTGTTACGCCAATCTTTGGGTTGCGACTGCCGACAACCCTTGGTTTATTTTGCACGCGTGCTGAAGGTATTCTGCCAGTTGAGGCTCCATCCAGGGGCGCAGCCAGGGGGGACTTAGCGATAAAACTGTTGTTTGACAGTTTGGTGCCTTCTTTGGTCAGCTAGAGTATTCTGTCGCCTTTCCAAGCACCCGGGAAGAGTATGGGCACGTAATCTGTTTCCAGCTATTGCCTCATCTTCGCTCATAATCGTACGGGCGGAGCTAATCTGGTGCCTCTTGAGGTCATCTGGTGCCCACTGAGCTGGTCTTGGCCCTTTGAGCTGATCATGTGCCCTCTAAGCTAATCTGGTGCCCCCTGAGTCAATCTGGTGCCCCTAGGAAAATTATTGTGCCTCTTGAATCTATATTATGCTCTGTGAGCTAGTCTGATGCCTCCGAGCCTGCATGATGCCCTATTAACTGTTTTAGTGCCCTTTGAGCTGATCTTGACCCACTGAACTGATGTCATGCCTCCCGGAGTTGATCTACTGTCCCCTGAGCCAATATGGTGCCTCTTGAGCTGATCAGGTGTCTCCTGAGCTAATTATTGATGTCTCCTTAGATGATCTGGTGCACCCTGAGCTGATCTAGACCCCCGCTCTGGTCTCTGATTGAACTGGTGCCCCCTAATTAGTAAAATTTTGCAAGAGGATGTCTATGGCATAAATGTTTGTTATCAGAGGCGGGACTGCTATCAGTTTTGAGCTATAGTGTATGCCTGCCATCATTGATGTTTTTAAGATAAGCTGCTCCAGCCTAACATCCTTCAGAAAGGTGAAGAGCTTATCAAGCAGCTCGAGGTGATCATTGCCGAGTAGGGTTTTGGGACATTTCATCAGTACGTGATAGGGATTTTCCATGGCGTCACAGGTGCCACAGGTACTCACACGCTCATAGGATTTTATTTGGAGTGTCCATTCCTAAGTCTGGTGAGGGTAACCGCGCCCCGACGACTGTGTTGGTTTGAGCTTTGCCAGTAGCCGATGTTAGGCTTATGTATAACAAATGGTCGCTGTGGTTTGTTATCCGATTTCTTTGGATTTGCTTCCGGATGTGGTTCTGGTGGAGAGCTTTGTTATCACCTCTAGGCCGCTTGAGAGGTGCTATCTCTGAGTTCTAGGGACTTTTGTATCCTGTTTGTCAGGATTAAGTGAATTTATTAAGTCACCACTCGTTCTCTGAACATGGAGCAAGCTGGCTCCCGAGAAACCCTTCCAACAGGGGAAAGAGTTGACGACGCCATATGACTCTAGCAGTTCGTTCGTCGATAAGTCCCAAAAATTATTATTATTATTAAGTCACCACTTGTTCTACAATGCAGACAAACTAGTGTGCGATGGTAGTACAAACTAGCGTGAAGGTCGGAAAAAACGGTGTAATAGATATAATTCATTAAGTTAATCATATATATATATATGTTACAGACAGGGTGAAGAACCTCCAGCCCCGGCTGCTCCCCCGTAGCAATGAAAATTAGCTTCTCTAGGCACTCTACCCCCGTTCCTCCTGCCAGCGATAGCAGCAGCAGCAGGTGCTCCTACAACCTTCGTAAGCGTAGATCCCCAAAGCACAAACGTTAAAAACCACCATGGGTTCAATTCTGCAATGGAACACAAATGGCCTTATCGGGAAATTCCCGCTTTTTTCATCAATATTTGCTGAGAAAAAACCGGCACTAGCAGCATTACAAGAGACCCACTTTACTGATAAAGATAACGATAAATACAAAATCTCGGGTTACTCTTGGTATCGCCATAACGTAAACGCTGCTGTCCGTAAGGGAGGCACAGCCATCCTAATAGAAAATAGCATCCCACACAGTCACGTGCCTTTGGTAACATCACTGGACTGTGTAGCTATTAGCTTGAAAATACAACACGTCCAATTGATGGTAGTTTCAACATACATATCTCCTTCCGACCCTGATCCAACGGATCGGGAACTCGCTCAACTATTTAATCAAATAAACGGGCCTTTGTTATTACTTGGAGACTTGAATGGTCACCACCCATCCTGGGGCAGCGCCACACCAAACCGTAGAGGTGAAATTATATATGACGCAATAGGTTCTCAAAATTTAGTTATCCTAAATAACGGCGCACCAACCCGCCAAGCAACGCAAAGCGGATATTTAGACTCAGCCATTGATATTTCGTGCTGCACGCCTAGAATTGCATCACTTTACCTGGGATGTCGAAGACAACCCAGGCATGAGCGATCACCTCCCAATCAAAATTTATATCCCCCAAGGAGCACTCGACCGCGTTGATCTATTTACCCCTTCCTGGAGTCTAAAACGAGCGGACTGGACAAAATTTGAGGCAGAGGTCGACCTCACACTGGTCACCGAAGGTGACCCACACTCGGCAGACATTGAATTAATACTAAGAGCCATAAGCTCAGCAGCACAAGTAGCAATACCAAAAACCAGAGGACCCCGAAAGAAAAACGGAGCCCCATGGTGGAACGCAGAGACGGCACACGCCAAAGCTCAAATGATAAGAGCCCGCAAGGCATATGAGAGGAGGGCACACAGCCCTACTCGATGTGCACTACGGGCAGCAAAAGAACACTTTCGAAACACGTGCAAGCGGGTTCAAAAGGACAGTTTCAACTCTTTTGCCTCCAAATTCAACCGCTTCACTCCCACCACCCAAGTTTGAAAAACCATCAGAGCTTTCTCTGCGAAGCGACCACCCCGTGGACCTCTCCCTCAACTAAAAATAGCTGGCCAACCCATCACCGAACCTAAGGAAGTCATGGATAAATTTGCTGATCATTACGCCAGTGTCGCAGCTAATAACTCATACAGCCAGCGCTCCAAAGACCAGGCAGAATGGTGCAAAAAGCACACATTCATCAATTATGGTAATCAAGAGTACTATAACGTACCATTTACAATGACCGAGCTAAATTACGCCATTAGCAAGTGTGGAAACACTGCAGTGGGCCCTGACGAAATTCACTACTCTTTCTTCAGGTACCTCAGCCAAACAGCACTAAGGTACCTGCTTTCGGCCATTAACAACATGTTTCTTAGCGACTCCTTCCCCACATCGTGGCGAGAGAGTATTATCATTCCCCTTCCAAAACCTGGCAAAGAAAAAACAGACCCAAAAGGATATCGCCCAATTTCGCTTACTAGCTGTGCTAGCAAGCTTGTCGAGCGCATGGTAAACGTTAGACTTCACAAGATCCTCGAAAAGAAACTTGATGCTATGCAATCAGGCTTCCGGCGCGGGCGAGCCACCACTGACAATTTGGTGAAACTAGTCAGTGACATCCAGAATGGCTTTTACAAAAAGCAAGTAACAATAGCTGCATTCTTAGACATTAAATCGGCGTTCGATCGCGTACAAAAAGACGCCCTTCTGTTTAAATTAAGCAGGCTAGGAATTCGTGGCCACCTTGCAAAATTCATTGGAAACTTTCTCAAGGACCGAAAATTTAAAGTCCGTTGTGGCACCACATTCTCCTACCTGGCAACCCAAGACCAAGGCACACCCCAGGGTAGTGTTCTGTCCCCCACCCTCTTTCTAGTAATGATCAATGATCTCTTCGCCAAAAAGCTACCGCCTGGAATAAATTACTCCCTTTTTGCGGACGATGTCGCCATTTGGAAATCCACTGCAATCGATACCAGGCGGTATAATGAACCAGAATTTCAACATGCAACTACGCAGTTGCAGGATAGCTTAAACGACATCGATAATTGGTGTAGTTTAATGGGTCTATCACACTCGGCGGAAAAATCATCAGTCGTTGTCTTTGCCAGAGCGCATTCCAGACACGACCCTCCATGGCTCCAAATCTCGGGTAAACCTATTGAATGCACCAATAGCTTCAAATTCTTGGGCGTCACCCTAGATTCCCGATTGAGTTTCAATGAGCATATCACCAAAGTCGTCTCTAGCTGTCAAAAGCGAGTCAACATTCTCCGCATGCTCGGCGGCACAGAGTATGGCGGGGATCGAAAGACCCTGCTTATGCTCTACAAGTCCCTGATACGGTCCATTCTCGAGTATAATTCGTTCGTTTTTGACTCGACGAACAAGACCAATAAACTAAAGCTAGAGCGAGTCCAAAATGCCAGTATCCGGGCAGCCACAGGCGCGCTCAGAGAATCCCCCATCACCAGCCTGCTAACTGATAGCGGGCTATGCCCACTGCAGACAAGACGCAACGCCCAGCCTATTTCTTACTACATTAAGGTCCAATCCACCGAAAACCACCCGGCAAAACAATGTTTCGCCCATCCCAGACGAGCAAATAAAGCCACTCTACAGAAGTGGCCCCCATTTAAGCACAGAGTAGCAAAAACCCTGGAAAGCCTCAATCTTGCACTGCCAGCAACAATAGGCAAACCCCCACTCTCCCGCTTCTGGACTCGGAAAGAGCCCAAAGTGGAATTTCTTTTCACTTCCCGTAAAACGGACTTCTCAGAGGAAGAAGTCTCCCATAAATTCCTAGAGTTCCGATCTTGTAACGCGGACAAGACCTTTATATTTACAGACGGCTCCAAAATAGGCGAAGAAGTAGGCCTCGGCATCTGGGGGCAAAATATTTGCATACAGAAAAGACTTCCGGACAACTGCTCTATCTTCACAGCCGAGGCTGTTGCCATCCTAGATGCATTAGCCATAATCAGAAGCCAAAATATCAACTCAGCCGTCATCTGTTCAGACTCTAAATCTGTCCTGCAGGCCGTCAGTAACGTAGTCAACCCCAGCCACCACGTTATAGCAGATATTCAGAAAGGTATCGATGATACCCCTGATGTCTCTTTTCCTTGGATCCCGGGCCACTGCAAAATTCAAGGAAATGAAAAGGCCGATGAGCAGGCAAAAAAGTCCCTAGAACTTAGAGAGATCGCACCCTTAATGTGGTCTGGAGATGATAGCAAAGCTCTTCTCTAGGACAGTATCCGGAAGCAAATTCAAAATAACTGGACAACAAACCACAGCGCCCACCTATTCTATGTCAAGCCTAACATCGGCTACTGGCCCAGTTCCAACCAAAAGAGTCGCCGGCGCGAGGTTATTCTAACCAGACTCAAAAATGGACACACAAAATTAAATGCCTATTGGAACGAGGGTACCTGTGGTACCTGCGACGCAATGGAGAGTCCCTATCACATTCTCATCAATTGTCCCCAGCACAATACCCATCGGCAACCCATGCTAGATTACTGCCGAATCCAAAACATCCCTGTAGACCTAAAAACTCTGCTCGGTAACGACCATCCTGAGCTACTCGAAAAAGTCTTTACATTTCTAAAGGACTCTGGGCTAGAGAAGTTTCTATAAATCACCCCTCCCAGTATATATGATGGAGGGTGCATGGTGCACCCCCAAAGTAGGACTTGCCTATTTTCCAATCATAGATAATCCACTGCAAAATTTAAGCAATAGCTGTTTAACCTTTAAATGGTTCATTGTAGGCTAAGGATAGGTTATGTTAGGCTAGCTTTGAAATCAGGTTAGGTTAGATAGGTTAGATTTCTTCACCGCAGTGATACCTTTCACTGCGGGTCTATACTAACCACACCTATACTCTTACTAACAATCTAACTATCCTCTCACACTTCTTTTCTCTGCGCGGCGGCTGCCCAGCCGGAGAGGGGAGCTGCAACTTCACCTCCGGGTTGCAGGGTAAATTCGCGGCACCCTGGCCAGGTGTTTAGCGCACTTTCTAAAATACGAAATTATTGAGTTAACGGAGGATTTCGAGTAACGTATACAAGCGGACATCAATAGCTGACACACAAAATTCTAAATTCTAAATTCCAAATTCTAAATTTAAGGTCTTCAACCACAGAAATAACCTTCGCACTCTGCGGGTCTAAACTTATTAAAAGACCTCCCTTGGCATGGCTATGCCATTGCCACGACCGATCCATTTGCAAGCTAAAACATCTTGCAACCCATTACTTGAAATAACTCCCATTGCTTTAACAGACTATCGTAGCTTGCCCTCACACAAAATTCTAAAATTCTCCCACACACTCCTTTAGAGGCGGGCAAAGGTGCTATGCACAGAACGCCTAATAAAAAGCCATAAAGTAAGTAAGCGGGCGCGACGCAGGCCGGGGTTTCGGAAACCGTCGTTTTTCGAGACCCCGGCCTTTTGCGTGCGCCTGGTGGACCGCAGTCTCCGCTGCGTGATGGGTGCCGCGTTTTGCTTCGTCCCGACTCATGGCCCTGCCGGCCCACTGGGCTGATGGCGTCAAGGGGGTGGGTGCGTTCTGATCGGAGGGGTTGCGTGAGTATCTCTCGCCTCTCTGAGATGGGCACACCTGCCCCCGTAGGCACTGTACCAGCCCCCGGGCCCAGCTATTGACAGCTGGTAACCCGGGGGGCCGAAGGTAAATTTATCTCTCATGGCGTTATCTCAGGTTCCCACTTCGACTGCACAGACCTCACGGATTTTGACCTCTGCTTCGAACCGGAACACCTCAAGCACGCTTTCTGATACCGCCGCTGTGAATAACGTTTCGGATGATGCGACTGTCTCGCGAAACAAACCCGACCAGTCTATCCTCCTCCCCGAGTCAGCACGGGTGCTGCTAGTAGCGATAGAAAATGGCCACAAAATGAACCCCTTTCAAACCGCCCAGGCTCTGTCGAAATTTGGAAGAGTTTCTAATGCGCTTCGAATCTCGGAAACCGAAATCGAAGTGACCATGTCCACCGAAGCAGAGACAGCCGATCTTCTCGCCGCTGAGTCACTAACGTATAAAAGTAGAGATTCGGACCACTCGATCCCAGTCACTGTTAGGCTACACCCGACAAAAATACGGTAAGGGGTGTCATCTCAACGGAGCTGTTGGAGGGTTTGACGGACGACGAAATACTCGAGGGCATGAATGATCAGGGAGTTGTGAGTGTGAGGAGGATGAACAGGAGAGAGAAGGGAAAGTTGGTAGGTACCAACACCATCGTACTTGCGTTCCGAGACAAGAAGCTACCAGAGGGTTCGCGTGGGATGGAGATATGTAGCTGTCCGTAGATACGTGCCTGACCCCACTCGTTGCTTTCGCTGCCAGCGATATGGCCACGTAGCCAAATCCTGCAAAGGGAAAGAAAGGTGTGCGAAATGCTCAGTCCCTGGGCATGGATCGAGAACTTGTGAGGCTAGTAAGCCCAAATGCACTGGCTGCGAAGGCGACCACGAGGCTTGGTGCCGGACCTGCCCTACCTTTCTTTCAGAGCGGCAGAAGGTGAAAGATAAGTTCCGTGCTGAACAACAAGATGCCGGAAAGCAGGGCTCCGCGAATCCCAACCTGGCTTCAATTCATCCCGAGGTACAGGTTTTGCAAACACCTCCAGTGGCTGCAACCGATGTGGTTCGTCCTCCCAGTTCGTATAGGGACGCACTAACTGGAGACAAAGGCCAGCTTAAACCACTGTTAAGTTTGGGCACGAGCATGGGCGATATCTCACACCTGTCACTGCGAGACTTCCTCATACTTATCGGTGGGCTCTTTTCGCACGCGGATGGGGGTGACACTGGATGTCCAAGTCCTCCAGAAACCATGGACAAGGGTACTCAAACCGAAACTGATGCAGGGATTTCGGACGCTACCTCTAACACGACACTGCCTTCCACTCTGACCACAACATCAACAGATCAGTGCATTCAGACATGTCTGGATGACAGTCACAGTCTAGTCACCACTGAACTCTCCAAGGACACCTCCGAGCATGAGGGTGAGGTACCAGCAGCCACCGCTGAACTTACCACGGATCCTACCGGGGGTGAGAGTGAGGAGAAAAGTCCACCTTTAGCTGCTAAGGAAATTAAGACACAGTCTGGAATCGCTGCCCAGCCCGCTTCACTTCGGAAAGCGCGGGCCAAACCGCTGAAACATGGTTCTGAACGTTCAGCCTCAGCGCCACCTAAAGGACGCAGTTTGCGAAAAGAGCAGAGCGTGGCACTTCTTCCGACTCCTGCGAACGGTGACACCATGCTTATGCCTCCACCGTACCCTCCTCCACCACCGCCCACACAGACGCCTTCCAACATAGCAGACGCATGTTCCGTGATCCCAGAGTCGCGTGACGGAAAACGGAGGCTCTGCTCCCCGACTTCCGACTCCGAGAAGACGTCTCCTCACCACGGTGCCAAGAAGCACCAGAAACCAGAGTTTCTTTTCCGAGACTCAAAGGGGAAGAAAATATGGGTGCCAAGGGTGCAAAAAGAGTTCCCTATTAAAATCAAGCAGGCTGGCTCCTTGGAAAGTTTTGGAGAAGTCCAAAATGTTTGGCAGGATGTGCCTCGCCCTTCTGCCGTTAGTGATAGAAGGCATTCCGGACCTAGAGCCCGGGAGGCCTACATGGGCGGAAACACGACGTTCGTTCGCTGATCTCCGCCCAAAGGTCTCGGATACCCTGAGCGAACCGAGAGACCTCCTCAACAATGGGATGCAAGCACAGCTTGGTGCGTGTCAGAAATGTTTGATGGGAGGAGCTGGGAAACCTAGACACTGTTAAGTAATGCCAGATTTCTTGTCACCCCTTAAACAGCATTGCATATTATGCTTGCCATGCAAGTGGCCTTGACACCCATTATCTATATTACCCTGGCATGATCTAGATTAAGCATATTATTATGAATTGAAAAACATGGTAATGGTGGGCGCGTATAGCCCAGTTGCTGAAAGCGCCCTAAAACACCAATACACACACACAGACCAGCTGTTGAGTTCTCAATAGTCTTATTATATTTGACAGAGATCGGATTTGATATTGTATACAATCCTCACCGAGTAACACAAGTGCAACAGAACTAAGCATGTATAAATGAAGTAGCTCTGCTTTTAGCTATCTTCACATAGGATAACATTGAAGACTTGGATTTTAAGGATTGATTAAATTGTATAGTCAGGCGCGCTATATGGCCCTGGCAGCTGAAGCGCCCTTAAATAATTTTTGGGGCTTATCGACGCACCAACTGCCAGGGTCATATGGCGTCGCCAACTCTTTCCCTGTTGGAAGGGTTTCTCGGGAGCCAGCTTGCTCCTTGTTCAGGGAAGCCGCCGGGCCTTGAACCCGGGTCGGCTGCGTGGCAGACAGCTATGCTGACCACTCCACTACCGCGCCCCCCTGAAGCGCCCTTAAACTCCAACACACACTAGGCAATCTGCAAAATGCCTAGGCAATCTGCAGATTGCCAAAGCGGCTGGGCATTCTGCAGAATGCCTAAAATTTCAGGCATTCTTCAAACTGCCTAACGCAATTTGCTCAGATAAGCATCCAATCGAGCAGTTATTCGCTACCAAACAATCTATTTCATCTCGCCCAGTGTTCCAAACACTCCACAGGCTAGGAATTGCTTTATGGAGCCTGTGTTTCTCAGTTGCCGTTTCCAAAAATACATAGGTTTTGTGACTAATTTCTTTGGTCAGATACACATTCCGTATTTTGATTTATACTGAGGAATTTCACCGCTGGTGGGTCCGATTAGACCTCCTTTGGTTTTTCGCAAATGCTTCCGATTCAGTTTAAGTGAGAGCCTCGTCACTTTGCATACCTCTAGAGTGATTGATTCCACAACGTATGACTAAAATTGGCATCAAGGCCGGCCAGGTCAACGAGTTTTGAAGACATTTCAGACGATTATAGTATTCCAAAATGAGGCCGACAGGGTGTAAATCGGCGTCTATCACATCACAGTGGGCTCCATCACAGTGGGCCCAAAGTCAACTTGGGGGTCCCCAAACCATCTGAGGAAGGCCCCATACCAATTCAGGAGGGTCAGATAAGATAAAGGGCGCCTAAGACCCCACCGGTCTCAGTGCCAACACAGGGGCTCAGCTCAGCCCATGAGTATTAATAAGCAGCCCCCAGAACGACCCAAGGGCCCCTCCGAAACACGGATCTCAGAAGGCGCAAATTTAACTCAGAGGTGCAGACCAGCTCAGGTGTCTGAAGACCACCTGGCAGACCCCATATGAGTTCAGGGCCCCGGACCAGATAAGGGGCTCACAATGAGCGTAGAGGCCCATTTCCTAACTCGTAGGGGTCCAGTTGAGCCCAGGGGTCACAAGGTCAGTGCACGGGACCAAAACATGTAAAGGACCCAGACCAGTTCAAAAATTTTTATTCATAAAAAAATATTTGTTTATTCATAAAAACTTTTAGACATAAAACGAGTTTTATGCAATTCAAAAGGCCTGTGGAAAGGCTAGAACACACTTATATTACACTATCAGATTCTAATATGGTAGCTGTTGACATTGTTTTAGATTTTGGCACCCAAAGCATTTTCTGAAATCCACGCCTAGTATATCAGTTAGTTTACTAGTATTATATATTAGTTAGCATACTTCCAGTACTTTATATTAGTTAGCATATTTCCAGTACATTATATTAGTTAGCATGCTAGTATTATATGTTAGTTAGCATACTTCTCACAAGCTTGGCCGCCTCCTCGGTAACCTGCTGAACGAGAGGCGTCGCCACCATCAGCAAGTTATAGGTGTAGATGATGGCCAGGTCAACGTTGAGGTAGGCCACCACCCGGTCCTTGAGAAGCGAGGCGTACTCTTCCACTAGTTCGTTGGCTCCGTAGTACCCGAACTCCCCGCTGCCCCAGCTCGCAAACACCAGTGTCCTACGGGGACGCCAGCCTGAGGAGACGCGGGGATACGCCAACCAAACTTACAATACTAAGGAGAACATTTCCGTGTACGAAAAATGAGTATTCAAATTCAGATATGATCCCATCATCCTGTGTACTGCTCCAAGATTGTATGCTCTACAATTGCTTTCGGCTAAAAATAATGACAAGGAACGCACACTAGTCTCTTAAGCCCTCCGAAGGCGAGGGTTTTAACATATGATTTTGTCTATGAAAGCGTATGTTGTCTGGACTAGACATGGACCTTCAATGGGTAATGCCACAAATGACACAGTGGGAACTGACCTCGGCTTTTTAAAACACCGAAGGCACGGACCATTTCCATCATGGCGGCAGTTCCAGAGCATGGATCCAGTGACCCGAAGGACCAGGCGTCCCGGTGGTTACCTGCCGACCAGTGCCTCGTTGATGCGGCGCCTAAAATAAAGACGTGGTTCTTGAGAAGAGAGATAGGGACTCCACATAGCATCAGCTCCATAAAAACTCTCATACACTGCCCCACAGCAGCTGGACAGAGCTGTGAAGGGCTGTTGACCAACTGCGGGCTCTCGCAGTTGTTCAGCATTAGGCTGTGGCGGATAAAAACTTCACTCGAGTTCACAGCGTCAACCACTCGCCTAGCATGACGTAGCGGTCCGGCTCCACACCGCCGCGGATGAAGCCCAGCACGTTGTAGGTGGGTAGCACTCTCTCCAGGTTGTGGACGTGCAGCCGCACCGACCTGCGCTCAAAACCACGTGGGAATACTTATGGAGGCTCTACACTTTAAAGATCTATTCAAATTTTTATCCACCACTGCTTGAGGGGTCGTCTCTGACCCCCCCCAGATTTTTGCGAGTGATTTCAAACCAATTTGAATAGGGGACACATACGCTCTGCATACATATCAGACGACTGATTTGAGAACTTTTGGCCGAAAAATCATCAGGTCTGGTCAACGAATCATGACGTCATTGCCAAACCCATGCAACGCGATTTCGCCTATCTTAAACGAGGTTGAACAAACAAGGGTGTAACTCAGCTCCATGATGAGTTAGATCAAGCTTATACGCAACATTCACAAACTCATGGGAAGAGCAATATGTGCTCCGACAACAGTTTTGCGGTCAGGTCCATTATCAGGTCACCAGAGATCACCAAAGGTCACGTTTTTTAATGTGCTTATGTCTAAAACCATTGATCGAAACAAGATACAGCAACAGGTTTGACATAATGGTGTCCGACGTAATCTAATAATTTTTGAATAGTAAGTAGCCTGACCTTGCAAAGTCCTTGTTCAATCTTGGTTTTCTGTCAGGGTCACCGTGGGACCTAACCAGGTAATTCGACATATCCTTCGACTCTTTTTTTAATATTTTTTGCGCTCCCTTTCCTGGGAACATTTTTGTGTTAGTAGCTAGTATCATTTATACAACGCGCTCACACTATGTACAGAGCTGAAGTTTCCATTTTCCGGCACCCTTACAGGACAACGGCACCGCACTCGGCGGGCCATAGGCTGCTCCAGTCTCCCCAAGCCGCTGCGCCCGGCATAGGCCGAGCCCTCACATGAGCGCCGCGGGCGGAGACCAGACCGGTGGATCACTCTAAAGGCCGATCAGGCCCGTGCACCCACAAACAGGGACGCCGGCTGGCACGGCGTTGATTCCACTGTTGCGGCGCGCACTCCCCAGTGTACCGCTATCTCCTGGGTAGGAGGTGGCCGCGGAAAATGCTGCCATAGGTCAGCCTTGATCCAGGGGCCTTCTACACCCAAGCGTGACGCCTTTGCCAGCTGCGCCACGGGGGTGGCACATATCGTTCGACTCCTTGGATCAAGACGAGCACATTGCTACTTTTTCTATATTTAATGGCTCCCGAGGCGCACCGGAGGGGCCTCGGAGACCGCCCTCTCCCTCACCTAGCTTTCCAAGGTGGCCGGAGAACCGTTCTCAGCCAAAACACTACTAGCTTAACCTTCAAAAAATTTATGAGCGCGTTGATTGGTGAAGGAATTTAGAAAGTCGGTCAAAATTTGTTTACTTATAGGCTTCCAAAAACAGACCAATGTTTTGAGATCGCCACAATCACGCGGTCGCACCAGCTTTCCTGCATTGGAGACAACGTGGGGATGTCATAGAGAGGATGTGTGAAGATCACTTCATGTGAAGGTCATGATCAAGCTCATACGAGTATTTTCAAAGTGATTGACCCGAGCACCTCTCGTCAAATGGCGTTACCCCAGTCGACCCTGACAGCTGGTGTAGTGCGGACGCACAGTGCGTGCGCTCCGGCTCTGCCCCGCAGCGAGGTCAGGTCAGCGATTGTGCAGCGGTGCTGCGAATAGTGCCAGCGTTTCTGTGATGGCAGTGTATTAAAACAAGGCGGAGTGGGCTCAGGGAAAGGACAATGGTTCGGATGTGAAACGATTCCCTGTAAATTTGGACGGAAAGTGTTGCGAAACAATACCTTGTGTTGACAAGTGATAGCGTCCGAAACTGATGCTGGGGACGAGGCCGCGTTTACTGCTGATGGGGCGACATCGGAGGTAGAACCACAGGCAGCAAAAGCAGTAACCCGCGGGAAGCAAATATCCGTGAAGGAATTGCTACGCCGAACCGAAGGTAAAAGAGCAAAACGACCCGCCAACATGTCTCCTCCAGATACCAGAACGCAGCCAGCAAAGCGCCGGACTGTGGAGTCTTCAGGTGAGCTGGCCACTACAGAGCTGCTGGAGAAAATTCAGATAATGATAGGTGACTCCACTGGTAAGCTAATCTCGACTTTCAACACAAAGTTTGAAGCTTTAGAACGCAGAATGGGTATCTTGGAGGGAGAAAACTTTATCAAAGACCAGGAGATAGAACAATTGAAAAAGACGGTATCGCTGCAGCAAGAAAAGCTGAAGTAGGTGGAACGACAGCTAGACAATGTCGATACCAATAGCAGAACGGCGTGCTTAGTCTTAACGAGCCAAGACTTCAACCAGAAACAAAACAACGAATGTGTCGAAGACAGGGTTGTCGAAGCACTCAACAAACGTGTCCCAAACCTGAAATTGTGTGCTGACGATTTAAGTACGGCACATCGTCTGCAATCAGATGACAAGATCATCGCGAGATTTGTAAGACGGCAAGTGCGAGACAAGGTCTTCGACAGCCGATCTGATTTGATGCCGAAATCCGGACACCGTCTGAGAGGCTCAGACGACGCAGCGGGCTCAAACCGGGCTAGGCCTCTCTACATCAATGAGTGTCTGAGCCCGAGGAACAATGACCTGTATCAGGAGCTCCTCAGAGCACGTCACCGGGACAACGGTGCCCTGGAACAGTGTTCACCAGACGCGGCGTGGTCTATTGCTGGAAGGGAGACCGCACGAACATCCGGATAACAGACGAGGACGACCTACTCAGAGTTCTGGGTGGCCGTCGTTTCCCTCTCTCCGTGCGGAGGCCGCGCCCCCAGTGGCACAAGGAGCGGCGTGTGTGGCGTGGAGAGGATAGACGAACGGCCGACCAAGGACGACAGCCTCGCCAGCCGCCTTACGACCGGCAAGAGCCGGCAACGACAGAGCAGACAACTGCATCACGCCAGCGACGGGTGCACCACGCCACCTAGATGGATCCTGCCAGTCGCTGACAGCGTCATCGGCGTGCAAGCCCACACAGTCTCAACCATAGTTGTGATCACACAGGCTTGGTTTGTCTTCGTTCTTCTTTCCGGTAATGTTTGCAAGCTGTGATGGCCGCCGCTGAGCAGTAGCACTTTGCAGTGCGATAAGTGTTCACTGTCAATGGGTAATGAATCAAATTGCAGTGAACCCACCCGAAAAAAACACATTACATAACGTACTGACAACTGCTTTACTGCATTGTTTATGATCATATTTAAGAAATGAAGGCAGAAAGTACAGACTGATAAATTTGTCTCTCCTTTTTTCGTCAATAGCGTAATTTGCTCACACTTAAAGTGTATTTGTAAAATGTAGGATTTTCGTCGTTTCGTTCGTTGGTATTCTGATTGCATGAGCTTGGTTGGCTGCGTTTTGTTTTTTTCAATTGCTTTTTGCAGAAGCAAAACCACAGCAATTTAATTCTCCAAAAAAAGTTGGCGGAGAAATAGCCAGTTGAAGAAAGTTGGTTCCAACGTGTTTGTTGATTATGATGTACCTATTAGTAATGTGTGCTGGTCGGAAACCTGCAAATCAAAGTGTGTATGCTGTTTGTTTGCAAACAATGACAGTGTTTCTTTTGAATAATCGTTGCGGACAGGAACTTGGCTGTTCAGCGGCAGCACACCGGCTGGGGCGTCCCCTGCCGCGGCCGGGCCGGGGTTGAAGCCGCCTCGTCTTGGGCGGCGGCAATCTGCTTTATCGGAGATCCTGGCGGAGGCGACGGCATTTTTGGGCGCGCTGTAGCGGGGGCGCACCCGGCGGTTTGTATCTTTTTACCAGCATAAAATGTGCTATACCTGTTTGCTATATTAGGTAAATGCGCCTTTTTTGTTTGTAGCAAAACCTGCAGACGTTTACATGTTCGTTACACTTAGAATGCGCCTAAGGAAACACATTGCCGCAAAACTTACACGAATGTATTAGCTGGAAACTCGCCACTTCAAACAACAGCATGCGTATATAATATTCAATAGTGTATGTATATTTGAACTCGAAAATCGGAAGAGTGAAAGCAAAAAAGTCCACAGCGTCTGCAGAAGCCTTGTGGTCTTTGAACTAATCAAGCTGAAATGTTTCTACTGTTTTTCATCAGGTTCGTTCATCAAGATCTACACTGAGCCTGTCACAACGCCGGTCCCCCGCGGGCGGGCCTCGCCGCGGCCAGACTGGTGGTTGGAGCGTTCTGACGCTGTTGCGATCCTTGCTGCGTCGCTTGGTAACCTCCTCTGGCGGGCCGCGGCGTGGTGCGTCCGTGGCGGGGAGCGGATGTTTTCACAGATACGAGAGTGAGTTGATTATGTGTTAGAATGCTGATGTTTGTCTTTTTCGTGTGCCACATTTGCCCCCTGTCCCAGTTGAAGTACTTAGAAGGAGGGGTGCTAGTTAACACTCCTGGGCCCAGCCCGCTGCTTTTGTATTGAACAATTATGCCACCTGGTGTAATTAGGTGGTGTTGGCGAGAAGCAGGATGCGGTGCACTGGAAGCTACTACTAGTACTTTGTTTGCTTGTGCTAGATGTCACTGGTTTGTGAGTGTCGACAGACGCTATTCATTTTCTGAAGGTGCTCAGGAGATTGAATGGTGTAACAGGACTGCAGCAGTACTGAAGCCCTCTGCAGGTTCTATAAGCAGCATGTGTAGCACACAGCGCACTTTTAGTATTCCAGGAGGCTGGTTCGGAGATACACTTGTCGGCGATAGGCCCCCACTTTTGATCACTTCTGAGCGCGCTGAGCGTCCGCTCCTCTCCCGATAAAATGAATGAGTTAATTATTGCATCCGTTAACAGTCGTGGCCTAGGCCATGTTAAAAAGCGTAGGGATGTGATGCATTTATTAAGAAAAGCGAATTTGGATATTTTGTTTCTTCAGGACACACACTTGACTAGACCCTCCACGCAATATTTTGACTGTTTGTGGGACGGGAAGTGTTATCATGCAGTATTTTCCAACAGAAGCCGAGGAACAAGTATTCTAATTGAAAATAGCATTCAACACGAAATTATATCACAGAAATCGTCTGCGTGCGGAAATTACGTTATCATTGTATGCAAAATCGATATGCAAACACTTACATTGGCGAGCATTTATGGCCCAAATAACGACGAGCCCGAATTTTTCAGTTCTCTTGCCACCGAGCTCAATTCTATTAAGTCTGATCACATAATTGTAGGAGGGGACTTTAATTTTGTCGTAGTTTCAGAGAAGGATGCCCATAACTACGCTCGTGAATACAATATCAATGCAAAACATAGATTCTTGGAATTCGCCTATGATACCTGTTTAGTGGACAATTGGCGGAGCAGAAACCTAAATGAACATAAGCACACTTGGAGAAGATACAACCCATTTAAAGGTGCGAGGCTAGACATGTTTGAACTAACGCGCATCCGGCACTAACGCCCACTGGAGGGGGCTTGGTAGGCCCCCTAAGATCTCGGAAACTAAGAGACATAGAGGAACGAAATTTGAGAGGTGGGTGGGGGTTATGGTGATCTACATCATGAAAAATTTTCATTGACCTAGGTCAATATCTTAAAGGTCAAACGAGGTCATAAAGGTCAAAACTTGGCCATGCTGGGGACCGACCGGTTAATGCCGTGATTATGCGGGAAAATGGCAGGAATAAGCTAAAGGCGGACCAGGGTCATATAGAGAAGGTCTCAAAGAGCCTTCTCTTCAATTTTGGGGTCAAGGTCATTCAAGGTCATTGACCTGTAAGGTCAGAATATAGTATACTACTTATAATGTACACTTTGACTAACACTATAGTCACTGTTGGGCGGGAAATGAGGATCGACCTTTGCAAATGACCTTTGACCTTGCCCTTTGACCTTGACCTTGGTATTGGGGTACCTTATCGATGACGTCATAGCATAACGTACGGCAGACCGAGGAACGTCACTTGACCGGAAGCACTGTGCTCAATGACCTTGAAAGTGCAGATATGGCCTTGACCCGTGACCTTTGACCTTGACCTTGACCTTCATGTGAGGTGACCTTGACATATAATCCCTGTTATATGGTGTTATGACTTCACCACTCGGTCTCCAATGCAAGCTAACTGGTCCGACCGCGCGATTACGGCGATCTCAAAATGCAGGTCTGACTTTAAAAGCCTATAAGTAAAAAATTTTCAACAGATCTTCAAAAAATCTTCACCAATCGACGTGCTATTAAATTCTGTTTAATGTGGCAAAGTATTGTGTTTCCGCTACGACCGGTTCTCCGGCCACCTCGGAAAAACAGGTGGGGGCCTCCGAGCCCCCTCCGGTACGCGTATTAACATTGTAAATATCTGTCGGGAAATAAAAGTCGCATGTGCTCAGGGGTTCCTCCGCTTGAAAGATGCGCAAGGATTTCAAGTAGCCACAATTTTTTATTGAAAATGCAAGTTTTCGAAATACGATGTTTTTGGCTGACGCCTAGGGAAGGGAAACGATCGACGGCGAAGCCTGAGTGGTGTCCGCGAGTGAAACTCGCGGACTGGAGCCTGAGGAGGCGCGGCGCAGCCGCAGCCGACGAAGGTGCAGCGTTGTACCGCAGGTTAGGGAGGCACCTAACCACAGGTTAGGTTCACCACAGGCCGGCTAGCTGCATAGGGACAAGGTTAGGTAAGGTTCGGTTATGTCATGACAGCTTTGCACAGGGAAAGGTCATTGAGGGACATTGGAGCGGCGGGAAAGCCAACCTTTAAGAGGTTGGGGATAACGACGCACAAACTGTTGAAGTTTTATGCTGGATGGGCAAGGATAAATTAGGGAAACCCTTCAAATCAAGATAGAGTTTGAGATTAGGAATCGCAAGAGATGAAAACGGTTCGGGTTGGATTCCTCACAACATCTTTTATTAACACTGTCAGTGGGCTCGGCGAAGCGAGCCAAGGCACTAGTACATACCTATTTCTCGACTATAGCGTCTGAGAATGGTCGATTTGAGTGAGTGATTGAAAAGAAAATTCCTATATTTTTTGCCGTAAAAACTCAGAAAACTATTTTGCCATTAGAGTGATATTTTGAACCTTTCGCCATGTGTGTCCACTTCAGAGATGAGAGTTCTTTACTCAGAACTTACCAGTCAGGACGCACTAGATTGGGTCCCAGTCGGTAGATGACGTCGAGTCCTCCCCTCCAGTTGGCCGGCGCCTCGGGTCCGGCCATGTTGCTCAGCAGCTTGTGCGCGTCCCGGGCGCTGAGTGTGTGACACGGCTGCAGCGGCATGTTGGCCGGCGGCCGGGTCCGGTCACGGAACGCGTCGTCTGAAGCAATGCCAAAAGAAGTGACAGAGTCAGATACAAATGCCGAAACACACGTAGCTGTGGCATTTGTGTAGTGGGTAGTAAGCCTTCGGGAGGCAGAAGGATATATGCAATGTTTTTTATATCTCTTATATTTCTAGAAAGGTGATAGACCAAGGGAAACATTTAAGAGCGTTCAGGTACGCCTTAAAGTCAAGCAGTGGTCTGAAGACTGTTAGAAGCATTGAGCTGTGGCGGTGTTGGTTACCAGTGGCGGGGTATCCGTAGGTGAGAGGGTCGCCGTCCAGCCAGGTCACAGTGCCCCGCTGAATGCCCTCGTCCGGCAGCCAGAACGAGTGAGGGTAGGCTGCCGTGCTGTTCTCGGGACTGCCGTAGTCGGCCGGGTCCCTGTAGAAGGCGGCAGCCGCCGACTCGGCCGGCTCAGTAGGAAACACATGCCACCGATCTTCATGCAATGAACAAAAGTGACGGTCGTGAAACTTCCGATTAAAATATATATTTACACCAAATTGTCAGTTGACATCTCTGCTGCGCATATTTCGTCATCGCATTTCAAGAGAAATAACTAGGCTTGTTTCTTAAGTATGGTGCGTGAAAGAGTTAAGTGCTGCTTGATTTACCTATTATCGGTTTGATTTGTATAAACAACACCTCATGGTAGAATAGGGCAAGTGAGATGATTTACATGTATAATTTTCATGGTACCTATGCATAATTTTGCCTTAGATTTGAAAAGTAATATTTCAGTAATCATTTACTCAAGAGATAACTTAGTATCACGAAATAAAAGTGGATTTCGATTTTGCCGGTGCCAATTGAACCCAAAAATGATCAAGAGTCTGTGAAAGCCACCACCCCCATCCCCGTTCTTGCCGTACCGGTACTTCACCTCTATCCGATCCCTGGTAAACATCTGAAACAAATTTTATGTCAAATGAACATGTACAAATCATCTGATTGGACAAACTACAGAGTCTCGAGTGCATCAGGGTCGAGTTTGGCGTGCATCAGGGTTGATTTTTGCGTGCGTTAGGGTCGAGTTTCACGTGCGTCATGGTCGAGTTTCGCTGTTTTTAGCAGACACTCACGTGTAGAGGATGACTCCGATTGCGCCGCGCTCCTGAGCCTCCTTGATCTTGTTTCCCCGGAAAACGGTTCCGAACCGCATTATCAGAAGCCGACCGTGGACCGATACCCCGAGACTCTCCAGAAGCTCAAAGTCTTGCCGCCGTCCGTAGTTGGCGTACACCAGCTCATTCTGCCGTGTCGCTACAAATAAAATAAACAAGCCAGAGATGTACATACGTCACCCGCTGGTGTCAGACTTTCCCATCCTCTTCACACTCGTCAGAATCTGCCGGCCTTTTTGTCGGCGTTTTTTGTCGGCAATCTCATTACGTGCCTTTTGTAAACTCGGCTGGCAGAAGTCTTGGCAGATTCTGCCAAGTGTGAACGGACCAGTAGGCTACATGAATTGCGCTGGATGTAAGACCGTAAAGCTTTCTCTGTACATTACCAGCTTTTTCCATCGCAATCGAGCGCGGTTTCTCACCGAAGCGATGTCCCCGGATGGACAGAAAGCCAGGTAAGCAGGCAGGTCGCCCTCGGACTGTGGCTGGGCGTGGTCCGATATGGACGACGTGAACTTCACTGCTCCCTGTTCGTCCAACAGGTACACCTACCGCCATGTTGGTCCGAGTGAGATGCAGTAGAATGAGATAGAATGAGTAGAATGAAACAGTGACATCGTGGCGAATTCTAACCGTGAGTGATCGAACCACACTTTTTTAGTTCATACAAAATGAATGAAAATATAACATAACACTTTAGCTCCCCTGGGACGCGATCAGATGTTTCAGACATATAATTGCTTAACCCTCGCCCCACCGGGGGCCATCGATGGCCCCCCTAAGGTTTTTCCGGGATAGCAGAAAAACGACGCGGTGCAGCACCGCCGTTGAGGGCTCTACCTCTCACTGCATCATTTTCTCATCATCCCTGAAATTTTTTACCCCGGGTCACCCAAGGTCAGGTCACCAGACGAGGTCAACCAAGGTCACCTCACTTCAACTTTAGAGCTCTGTAAGAGCTACATTTCGAAGTCGATCAATTTGAAACTTCCTGCACTTCATGACCCCTCCAGGGTCTATAAGGTATACATCCGGGATTTTTCGATATCGTGCCCTGAGGTCAGGTCACGAGGCGACCTCTCCCATTGGAAAAGCATGGGGAAAAGCTGTTTCATGATATAAAAGCTACAAAAATGATTGCAAATACTCAGACTGCTCAGAACAGCGTTTTTGGACACCCTTTCACGGATCCCAGGGGTCATATTTGCCCTTTGACTTTTCCAAGGTCATCCAAGGTCACCAGAGGTCAAAAACAATATTTTGACAATAAATTTTGACATAATTAAGCTAGAGCGGTGAAACAAACACCATCGTGTTTGTCTTGTCATTGGCTTTCATTTGATATACAACAAGGTCACTTTTTGACCTTTCGTGACCTCAGGTCATATTAGGTCATGAGGTGACCTCTGGAGGTCAAACCACTGGCGGGCGGTCCTTACGTTCCACATAGCGAAAAAAGTACTGGCAATTTGCTATCAAATTTACTTTACCAGGCTTCAATAGCTCTAATGACATAAGAGTTATGCCCAGTTTGCTTAATCATTGCATATTTGAGTGAAAATAGCCGATCTTGACCTAATTTGACCTCTGGAGGTCAAACCATTGACCTGAGCGCTAAATCATGCCAAGTAATTTCTTACTGAATTGACGCGAGCTTTCTATTGCACTTTGCAGATTTGCGCTAACGCCCATATTTTCGGAGTTAGAGGGGGCCATCGATGGCCCCCCGGTGGGGCGAAGGTGGCGCCGGACCCCCGGTGGGGTGCGGGTTAATTCACCATACATTTTAATGATAATTGGCCTGCATCATTGCACGCATTTGCATAATGCATGCATGCCTTACGCCTTGCTGGTTATCTTTATCCTAGATTTGCTAAACATTACTGATCTAAAGATAGAAAACAGGAAATGACCATGAAACTTGCAGCAGGCTGCAACATATGTGCGTACTTATGTTGCGTGCGCAATTTTGCTAGAATGTGTGATATTGGCATAAGTTCATAACCTTAAGGTCATAAATGCTCACAACCGCTTCACTGTCACTGTTTCATCTGACACCCATCATGGGTAGGTCAGTCACGTCAAGGTTCCCCTTACTAAATTCAATATCGTGAGTGGACTACTGTTGTGTTAGAGGGTGACCTCAGAACTTACTCGGCTGGTTATGTTAGGGTGGCATCAGAACCTACTCTGCTGGAGCTGGTTGTGTCGGAGGGTGACATCAGAACCTACCCTGCTGGGGCTGGTTATGTTAGGGTGACATCAGAACCTACCCTGCTGGAGCTGGTTGTGTCGGAGGGTGACATCAGAACCTACCCTGCTGGAGCTGGTTGTGTCGGAGGGTGACATCAGAACCTACCCTGCTGGGGCTGGTTGTGTTAGGGTGGGACAGCAGCACGTTGTATGGGTTGAGGACTGCGTCGTCCAGTCCCTGGTGGCGCCACCTGTCTCTGATGTACTCTGCTTGCTGGAGGTCGGCCGCGGTGCCACCCACCTGAGGTTGCGCCGTGCAATGCCTGGGGCCAAAGGGTACAGGTTACAGGTCACGCCACTGGCACTGGTCCCGTCTGACGGTCCAACAACGCGTGTGACGAGCGGACAGGTACAACACCATTATAGCGTGGAAACCAAGCTATAAGCTATAGCCATCAGTGGCGATGCCCTTAAAGATTGGGGATGTGTTTAGCATTCTCTTTCTGCAGAAAAGGGTAAGCAAAAATATTTTTCGGGTTGTATTTGTCACACATATCTTATGGACCCTCAATAATCTTTTAACTGTTTTGGAAATATTGATATGAATCGTCTGTCTTCCACCGGATAATTTACACTCATTTTACATATTTTTTATCACACGAAATTGCCTGCGCTAGGATTGTGTCGCTTCTCCGGATTGGCTGTTTTCATACCTGAGATTCTCCCTGATCCGAGCCGTCTCCATGATATGAAGCAGCTCCACTTCGGGTTTCAGGGTCTCCTCTTTACTGGGCTCAGGGCGTGGCGCGGCAAAACAAATGTTTTGCGACACTAATTCAGAGCTTCCGGGCAGCATCTGAATAAAAGAACGACATTGTTTTAGATGTCTGACAATTCTGTATTCTGTATTTTGTATTTTGTAAATTCCTTCTTAGGTATGGCTATTCTTGAGTTCGAGCCATAATACAATAAATAGAAAGCGGAACACAACAAACATGCACATGCACCATTACACAAACACATATGCACACCACACCACAGCGTTCAAATACGCCAATCAGTCAGATTGTTGCCGGAATAAGGGGATAGTCTAGGAGTGAACTCATTTTTTTATGAGTGTTATCTACAACGGTCATGCTGTTATAGGCACTGTTTGGTTTGCGAATGGGGTTTTTCCTGTGTGTGCTTGTGATTGAGGGCTGAAAAGCCATGTCTTATGGAGACTTCAATATACATCTACTCTACTCGAACTCGTGTATTGCGGGACAGTATTTTCGACTCGGTGGATTCTGAAAATGAACGTTAAAAACTAAGCTACTGACCATAGTTTATGGCAGAGCACTGAATTTTTGCATGCGTGTTAGGCTTTTAACGTCAGTTGTTAGGTCAGTATCTGTAGAAAACTCCTGCATTAACAAAAAAGTTATGAGGTGAAAATGACAGTTTTCGCCTGAACATGCTTACAGAAAAGTGAAAACCCATATAACTAAACCTTTTTGAAATGGAAAATAAGCCTCAAATTCGAATTCGCAATAAAGTTTGACATAGAAATATGGATAAAGATAACCTAACCCTCTAAGCGAGTTTTGAAAATAAAGCTACAGACTACTATACACACTCTTGCGGCGAAGTTAATAATTTTCGGCACACGAGTCATACACTGGTCACCAGGGGCGCAGCCAGAGCTTTCGTATGGGGGGCACACCAACTTTGAGGGGCACCCCGGGGAAAAATGGCATTTTTTAACGGAACCTAAAAACTTACTATTCTTTGTTTATATCATTTTTTGGGCACCTTTGGTTCAATAAAAATGCAAATAAATCAATGACGGAGAAGGAAAACTCGATTAAAACCAAAAAAGGAAAAAATATCACCAAAATGCCATGGAAGTAGATTTTTTGGATAGATTTAAGGACAGCCAACTCATTCAAGTACTTAACGTCAGAGAAATTAGCGGAGCATGTGATATCTGTTACAATGTGCAGGTTAAGGCAAATCGGAGTCGAAATTTTTTTGTTATGCCCACTGGTTTTGTCGTGACGAGTGAGCCGTGGCTGAATGCGGATTAAGTTCTTTGCCTCCCACAATCGCCGTGGGACGAGGAGTAGCATAGTGTCTTTGGAAGAACACATTTTTGCTGCCGGAAAATTTGGGAGATACCTTTTGAGCGCGTTTATTACGTTCCATACTCTCAAGGCTCGGTCCCAATTAAGAGTAAATAAATGGTGAACAGGCCGGTGGTTTGGATGGGGATGGTGTGACAGGGTTGAAAATTGTGAAAACTATTTCTTCATTTAAATTTATTAGTAGAAATTCTGGTTTAAGGGACTGTGCTCTGATCTCAGGGGCACATGCCTTTTTATCATCCCTTCCCAGAATCCACCAGTATAATAAGCAATTTATATAACCAGGGGTGCTTGGGTATGAAAAGCCGTTTTAGAGATTCCTCATTCCTCGTTAGCTCCGTTTTACAAGGGCAGTTTCCATTGTGTTCTTATTCCCCATCTATTCAAGACCAGCTCTGGGGCCCCCAAGTGTGGATCAGAGGCCTCCAGAGCAGCTTCCCCCATCCCCCCCAGTTGTGCCTCCAGGGAATGGACTAGCTCAGTGACCCCGCCCCAAGATGATGGGAGTCGGCCTTGTGTTCTTTTTATCTATCTATTCAAGACCACCTCAGGGGCCCCTGATGTAGATCAGGGCCACAGAGCAGCTCATGCTTCACCCAGGGACTAGACTAGCTCATTGGTCCCAGAGATGAGGTCATCAGACTAGCTCAATGGGCCATAGATAGGCTCATAGGGCCTTAAACCAGTTCAAGAAGCCCCAGAACAGTTTAAGGCGCCAAATCACCTCAGGGGCCTCAAGCCAATTTAAGGGGCTCCCACAAGCTCAGCACCCAGACCAGCTCGGGGTATCCTCAGAACCTAGATCCGCTCTTGGGCCCCAGATCAGCTCTTGGGGCCCCAGATCAGTTCAAGGGCCTCAAGTCAGGTCAGAGGGCAAAATCAAGTCAGGGGCACTAATTCAGCTCAGGAATCCTTCACCAGCTCGGGGTCCGAGCAGTTCAAAAGCCCCAGAGCTGCTCAGGGGACACCAGATCGGCCCATAGGGCACCAGACCAGCCTAGGGGACAAACAATGAGAATAGTGGTCCCCGACCAGCTCGGGGCCCAGATCAGCTCGGGAATACCAGATAAAGTCAGGAGGCACTTAATCAGCTCAGGAGCCCCATACCATCTCAGGGGCCCTCACCAACCACCGTGGGCCCAGCGCAGCTCAGGGCTTGGGAGCTGCTCAGGAAATCACGTAATTAACCCAGGAGGCCCGGGTCAGCTTAAAGGGCACCATATTAGCCATGGGGCACCAGACAAGCTCAGAGGGAATAAGATGGGCTCAGGAGACACTGATGACTCAGCAGGCACCAGATCTACTCAGGGGGCATTAGCAGGGACGGCGGGTTCCAGTGTGCAAGTGGTGCAGTTGCACCACTCGATTTTTTTCAAGTGGTGCAAAAGTATCTTTTTGCACCCCTTGTTTTGGCTTGGTCCAGGGAGGCGCTCCCTCCCCGGCCTCAGCCGGCGCCCCCGGCCGGTCAGAGAAAATCAAGCCTAATTACCGCCTACCTGAAGAGGTAGGATCCACTGTGAAAAATAGACATTTTCATATATGAATGGCGCCCCCTTACATCATAGCCGCACCCTGGACAGCAAAATGCGCCCCCCCTTGAGCAAAGGCGCCCCTCTGGGTAGCAAAGGCGCCCTTGGATAGCGCAGGCACCTCCTGGAAAGCCGAGGTGCCTCCAAAGAAGAGAAACAGCGCCCCTGGATATTATATGCGCCCTCTGGATAGCCAAAAGGCGCCCCCACAGGGCAAAGGCGCCCCCTGGATAACATAAGCGCCCTTGGGTAGGAAAGGCGCCCCCTGGAGAGCAGACAGAGGTGCCTCCTGGAGAGAAAAAGACACCACCGGAGAGCAACGGCGGAAGGGACGGCGGATTCCGCGGGACAGGTTCCGCAGTTGCACACCATGAAAAATGATGGTGTGTAAAAATATATTTTTGCACACCTGGTTCTGACCATATCCGGGGAGGCGCCCCCTCACCCACGGATTTGGGTGGCACCCCCGGATTTGGCCGGCGCCCCCGGCCGGTCAAGAGAGACTCCGGCACATCACCTATCTGAAGAGGTAGTACCCTTTGTGTAAAATAAAATACACTTTCAAATATGAATGGCGCCCCCTGACATCAAAGCTGCGCCCTGGACAGCAAAAGGCGCCCACCCCCTTGAGGAAAGGCGCCTCTCTGGGTAGCAAAGGTGACCCCTAGACAGCAGAGGCGCCGCTGGACAAAAAAGGCGTCCACAATTGAGGAGTAACGACACCCTGGATAGCATAGGCGCCCTCTGGTTAGCACAGGCACTCCTGTACACCAAAAGGCGCCACTCCCCTCCCCCATAGAGCAAGGCACCCCCTCTGGATATCATAAGCTCCCTTGAATAGCGAAGGCGCTCCCTGGACAGCACGGGCGCCCTCTGGATAGCATAGGCGCCCCCAAAACAGCAAATACGCCCTTCGATACTAAAGGCGCTCCAGATAGCAGAAGCGACCCATGGACAGAAGACACCCTCTGGATAGCATAGGCACCCCTAGACAGCAGAGGCGCCTTCGAAGAAGATCAACGGCGCCCCTGGATATCATATGCGCCCCCTGGTTAGCACAGGCTACCCTGGATAGCAAAAGGCGCTCCCCCCGGAGAGAAAAGGCGCCCCCTCTAGAAAGAATAAGCACCCATGGATAGATAAGGCGCCCCCTGGAGACCAAGGCAGAGAATTTTTAAGGAAAACTCAGTGGGGGTGTCTTCAGTGGATCAAACCCCCATTTGGAGGGGAAGGGGGGGGCGTTGATACAATTTAGACGTGCTAGTGTTAAAAAATATTTCCCAATTTTTGTTATTCCATATTCTAAAGATTAACCCTCGCCCCACGGGGGCCATCGATGGCCCCCCTAAGGTTTTTCCGGGATAGCAGAAAAACGACGAGGCGCAGCACCGCGGTTGAAGGCTCTACCTCTCACTGCATCATTTTCCAATCATCCCTGAAATTTTTTACCCCGGGTCACCCAAGGTCAGGTCACCAGACGAGGTCAACCAAGGTCACCTCACTTCACCTTTAGAGCTCTGTAAGAGCTACATTTCAAAGTCGATCAATTTGAAACTTCCTACACTTCATGACCCCTCCAGGGTCTACAAGGTGTATATCCGGGATTTTTCGATTTCGTGCCCTGAGGTCAGGTCACGAGGCGACCTCTCCCATTGGAAAAGCATGGGGAAAAGCTATTTCATGATATAAAAGCCACAAAAATGATTGCAAATACTCAGACTGCTCAGAACAACGTTTTTGGACACCCTTTCACGGATCCCAGGGGTCATATTTGCCCTTTGACTATTCCAAGGTCATGCAAGGTCACCAGAGGTCAAAAACAGTATTTTTACAATAACTTTTGACCTAATTGAGCTAGAGCGGTTAAACAAACACCATCGTGTTTGTCTTGTCACTGGCTTTCATTTGATATACGGCAAGGCTACTTTTTGACCTTTCGTGACCTCAGGTCATATTAGGTCACGAGGTGACCTCTGGCGGTCAAACCACTGGCGGGAGGTCTTTACGTTCCACATAGCGGAAAAAGTACTGGCAATTTTCTATCAAATGTACTTTACCAGGCCTCAATAGCTCTAATGACATAAGAGTTATGCCCAGTTGGCTTAATCATTGCATATTTGAGTGAAAATAGCCGATCTTGACCTAATTTGACCTCTGGAGGTCAAACCATTGACCTGAGCACTAAAACATGCGAAGTAATTTCTTACTGAATTCACGCGAGCTTTCTATTGCACTTTGCAGATTTGCGCTAACGCCCATATTTTCGGAGTTAGAGGGGGGACCCATCGATGGCCCCCGGTGGGGCGAAGGTGGCGCCGGACCCCCGGTGGGGCGCGGGTTAAGGATGCTACCCAGGACCGCGAGTTTTTTCGACGGAAAAATGCCAAACTGGGTTTGAAAAAGGGCCAAAAGGGTCAAATTGTATTTACACTAAAAATATTTTTTTATAAATTTCGTCCGAGCTGTTCCCAGTACGACTGTTGGAGTCTGAGTCTCACTAAAGTCCTCAAGGGACTTGTCACGGAGACCCCGACCCCACCACCCGAGCGAGCAACGCCCACGATGAAGGGTTAATTTAGAGCCCAAAGTTTACCTCCCACAAAGCACAGGGACGGCCACCTCGCTCAGGTCACCCTCTCATCAGTCAGTTGCCAGCCGACCTGTACGTCGGGTAAACTATTGAGCGCCGGAGCGTCTCAGGGGAACCGATCCCAAGCCTGGACATGCACTGCCACTGCATGCTTCTGAGCAGGGGGCCAGAGCCCGATGCTCTACCAGCTGAGCTACCGGGGCGGTCAAGTGGCCAAATAAATACCACAAAAGCCATATTTGAGGCTAAAACGACCCCTACCGGTTGCCATAAACCAACAGAAAAAGGACAGAGCACTCTTGTATCACTGCAGTGAACAGTTCACTGTATAAAACTAAATGTTGATCGTTTGATATTGACTTGACGAAATATTTTTAGCACACTGCCCATTTTATAAGAAGCCAGGGGCAACGTTCCAATCCCGTGTGGCCACCCAATGATTTCATCCACATAACTAAACAATTTGTTAGCATCATCAATTATCTTGGCCGCACACTCCCCGCTAACATTTGATATTTTTCCTGCTTTTCCTGTGAATTGTTTGCTCTTGAACAGTGACGGATCCATAGGCAGATCCAGGATTGCCAATCGGAGGGGGGGGCACCTTCCCGGGGGCGCCATCCGGAGCAGGCGGCGCCACTTTTGACCGGAAAAACCTATCAGGTGGGCGTAATATCCTATCGGTGAGCACCGATGTTCGCATCCTGGGGAAGGGTGGGAAGCGCCATTTCAGGCGGGTGCCATCGACCTTTCAGGGGGCGCCATGACCATTTCAGGGGGCGCCGAGGATCGATTGGGGGCTGCATCTGCCCCCCCTTGCCCCTGGATCTGCATGTGGGCGGATCTAGAACTTTAGTAAGTGGGGGAAAAGCGGAGCCTCAGAGTGCGCACTTTACCATCAACTTTTCACCCAAAGGGCGCCTATGGTATCGTACCCTTCGCGTTCGGTTTTCGGTTGCCATCATTTTTGCGGATCGTATTTTTAACAACGTTCTGTCCCTCCCTCCCCCAGCCATAACAGTTTGTACCAGCCAAGCAAGATGCCTATTTGGCGTGATATTTGAAACGATGAATTGCTAAACAGTTCAGTCCACGCTTTTTTCGGCACCTCTTGAAAAAAATGTAACTGCCACTAGGTCGTGGAGAAATGCAAGACACTTGGGAGGATGCAACAGCCGAACATAAAGGTACATATCTGATATCAAATATGATAAGCATCATTTTGCCTTTCCACGTGGCCAAGATGCGTAAGATAGTGGTGAGAGGATATTGAAAATAATCGCAGCGAGTGTGAAGTTGGCCTGTGTACTGTCCCAGAAAATTATATCATGTGGAGAAGCTTTGACATTGAAGGTAATGCAAACCAGACTTTAACCCACATTATTAATTGCTCCTAAAAAATAATGTTTGAACCAGATGGCAGACTCAAGGAGAAATAAGGAAAGTTGAAACGTTTTGATGAACACAGAATGAAGTATGTGGGCATTTTCCATGGACCTTTATCTATATTCTTCAATTCGTCAGCATGGTAGAATTGCTCTTGTCCGTGAAATTTCGAGAGCTTTAAGAGAATTTTGGTGGCCATGTGATTGAATGCTGAAATAGATCATGGCAGGAATGGGCATGTGTGATTTTAACATAAATGGGACCAACTAGAATAAAAAGAAAACAGTTTCAACGTGTAGAAGTACTCTCTTGATAAATGTATCACTTTTTTCGTTTATTGACTGTGATTTGCGCGTTTAATGATCACAAGTCATTGTCCTTTAACACGTACTGCATTTCTCTCAAGCAACAAGAATACAAAAATGAGTTAGCAGTTTCACGTAATTGAAAGAAGTTTCCAGTAACCATTTCGACAGTTCCTTGGCTAATCCTGAATGCGGTCATTTTCTCACTGTACGAACGACCAATCATTTCCACTTATACCATCAACCATCGTCTTCAGGTCAAGTTCAGGACGCAACATTTAAGAGAAGAGGTGAGCGTGCACTGTGCATGCCCAAATCGAGACACAGCCGCCCTCCCGATGGACAGACCGCTCGGAAATACGTCCTCGTCGCGTTTGATTTCGCACACGCGTACGACGTAGTGGACCACCGCGTGCTACGCGTTCGCCTACTGGAGATGGGGCTGCCGAATTTCACGATGGCCTGGATTTGGCAGTGGCTCCGGGACCGAGGAGTCAAGGTGGAACTAAATGGCGTGTTTTCCAGTGAGCGCATTTTCCGAACTGGCCTGCGGTAAGGCAGTGTCTTATCGCCAGTTTTATTTTTATGGGCGGCTCGGCTGGTAGACTCACTCCGCAGGATTCCCGGATGCTCCCCCTACATGTACGCCGATGATACGGCGGCTCTCTGCACGGGCAACAACATCCAAGTCGCCAAGGATCGGGCGCAAGCTGCTGCTGGCACCCTCGTGAAGTGGGCCCGACAGCACAAAATGGTGGTATCAGTAGCCAAGATCCAAGTATTTGTGATGGCTCAGTGGGCCAGAGACGCCGATCCCTTCAGTGTTAAGGTCGACGGGAAGTCTGTCACTGCTGGAGACACCCTACAGCTACTTGGCCTCACCATCGATCGGCTCCTCCATTTCGGTCCACACTGTAAGAGACTGCGGGAGAAGGTCCACCCGTATCTCCCACCTACGTCAACTGTCCGGCTGCAACTGGGGGCTGCACGAGCTGCACCTCCGAACTGTCGCTACTGGCTACGTGAGAGGAGCGATGGAGCAAGCGGCCGCAGCATGGCTCCACGCCACACCGCCATTTCATGTCGAACTGCTGGAACGCAAAATGAGAGCGTCGGTGCGTATCATCACAGGATGCACCCGCCCCACCCCCAGCCATGCGCTGATGGCCGAGGTAAGACTCCCCCGTAGCGGCCAGAATGAGGGTACTCGCGACTGCTGGTGAAAGTCCATGCGCTGCCAACTAAAGACCCTCTGTGAAGACGTGCGGAGGCGACAGCGCCCTCTCTCTCCTCGGTGACCGGGTGGCGGCAGGTGGGCAGAGAGATGTGGGATCAAGCAGGCATCTCCCTCCCCATCGAGCCTCCTCTGTCATATGCGGAAACACATGTGTAGCAACTGTGCAGGGATGGCCAGAGGCACAAAGACCCACGCACCAAGCCACGTGCCGACCACCCCCGCCAGCAGCCGACTGCTCCAGTCGATACACGTGTTACCCATCCGGCGTCACCCCCTCCGGTACTATTTAAACCGAGATACGTCTTTGTTGAATACATTCTGCCTCCAAACGCCGGAGAGTCTCCAGCTCCTGATCACATATAACATTGGTAGCAGCGGCGGAGGCAGCCGGTGGCTTCGGCCACCGGCCCGCCATAGATGAACAAGTTCAGTTTTTCGTCTGATCTGCAAGTGCGTGGAACTTCACATTTTATTAAGCGTTTCAGTTTCGCTTCGACTCTTCTACGCTCGGACACTAGACCGGATCGTCCGGAACAACCTATATCGGGAGGGGTCATTTCACTTGCCTTTAGATGCGAATAGTTCGGAGAACACGAAAAAAGTATCAGAAAATTGTATTAAATACCTCCACGCCTCGAGTTTTTGCGTTGAAGAGTGCTGAGTTCAGGCGTTGAAGTCTCCCATTCGTTTTACTTGGTGTTAGGCACTACCATTCGCTTTGGTTATGTTCGATACCGTTTTAAAATGGGAAAACCCAAGAGAAGAAGTTATAACTCTATTTATAATTTAAACGTTAGAAATAAAAGATAACGTTTCAGCTCTACCACTTCATCCCTTCTTTATTTTAAGACAAACACGTCTCTAGCAGTTAGCACTCTAAAGCTAAACCAAACTATTCGCTGTTTTTGCTCAGCATTAGGGTGCTATAGATGGATTTATTTGTTTTTTTAAGGATGTGATCAGGCCAGTATAGTCAAAACGTGTGTATATCTGTGTAACATGCAGGTGTAAGTTTGTTTATATGTGTTGTAACCTTTGGACTGAAACAAATATTTCAAATTTATTCCCTTTGAGTTCCTTTTTCAAAACACGTGTCATTCCATCTATCAAAAACGTTTCATGTCATTCACACACTTGAAGGATCTTTATTTGGTACTATTACACTGTCACCCTATTTCCTTGAGGCTTCATTTGCCCACTCAACGAAACTTCGTTTGGTGTCTGTCTCTGGCAGTTCTTTTACGGAACGGGTGCGTGTAAGTATCATACGATGGCGTCTTTCATGGCCTGATACCTTTCCCGACGCTCTCGTGACTTCCGAGACCCATCTTTCCACCCCTTGTGAATGACAAGGTATGTCGGGCACCTCTAGGGGCTTGGAGACCACCTGCTCAAGCTCTGCAGATGATATACTGAACGACAGAGGTGGCTCCGTCACAACTGTGTTCCTCCAGTCTATCAGTTGGTGGTACGCCTCCGATTCAAAGTTGACTTTTGACACTAGGAATTGCCGAACCTGCTTTGGAGAGTGCATGCTTGACAAACGGCACCGGAGTATAGTCTGAACAGCCATTTTTCTAGTATCCTCATGCTCGTCTGCCAGCATTGCAATGAGTATATTTTCTGAGTGCGCCCAGTACGCATTCCTCTGCAAAACTGTTTGCGTGATCTGGCGGTCAATGTCTGGCAACCTTCTCGAGAGCAGTATCAGATACATAAAGTTGGGGGGCTCCATCGGTGATTTTCCAATGTGTTTTGAACCTGAACCACCCGGGAGCATATTGGTTCAGGACAAAGAACACCAGTCGTTTGAGTTCGAGTGATGGAGTGTGTTCAGATACGTAGAGACGCAGAATTCTGTTGGCTAACGTAAGCCATCGTGCCTGATGTAGGGGTCCTGGTTGTTTTGTTAGAAGATCTTGAGGAAAACTGGCTTTCCCCTGCTGCACAGCCATACTCATGCGATACAGGTATTTCTGGTCCCTGCTCATATGTTTCTGTACCTCAACTGGAATTTCTTGTACCATCCCTCGAACAGTTTCGAAATCTGCTAAGGGAAGAGAACAAAGATCCTTCTCTAACTCCCTTCCGATGGCCCCTTTGAACGAGCTGGGTCCGCTACTTTTCCCATCTGCGTCCTGAAAAACATGCCTAAGGGGAAGCTCATTTGCGTGGATACCACACACAACTTGTTGAAGAGGTCGTTCAAGAGCGTTCTCTAATCGGCGGTTTACACCACCGATATGTCCCGTGTTTACGGCTGTTCCATCACAGCCAACAACTTGGGGCTCAATCTCATATTCATCCAAAACATCTAAAAGCCCTTCAGCAATGTGTGGGGCTTTTCCACTCGTTGGTGTTATGTGGTCCATATATTTACATCCTGGTTCGGTAACGATCACATCATGCAACTCCTTCTTAGTTTTTCCATTCTTTTGAAGCGTCATGTCCTCCCTTCCGTCATAAAATACGCCAAGGACATCCTGCATTTCATATGAGTTTGCTTCTTTTTTCCCCATAGCTCTCTCTGTCTCCTTATCTTGTTTCTGTCGACTAGATCCTTTGTCTTATCACCATTCACAATCCCGTAATCCATCAGAGCGGCGTTCAGTAAAGCTGCTGCCGCCCGGTCCGTCACGCCATACCTATCACACATTCGAGAATAGTTTGGTAATTGCCGATAGTTCCGCTCGCTTCTTTCGTCGTCCGTGTCAAGGCTCTCGCTTGAAGCCCCAGGTTCAGACGAGCTTGATTGGTCCTCTAAGCTATCTGGATCGGGTGAGGAGGTTGCACAGGCACTCGTATCTGCCCCACATTTTTCCTGACCCTGGATCTCCCGCTTTGCCTCGAGGATTTTTTTGCATTGCTTTTCTAGAAGTTTGCTCGTGCCAGCCTTGTCCACATAACCAGAAAGAAACATTTTCCTTTTGGTCCTCTGATCCTTAATGAAACTCACTTCCAGCTTTGGAACTTTCTTATCAGGCGGGCAGCTGCGACAGGGTGCGTCTGAGAGATCGCATCGGCAGTGGAGGATGTCAAACAACTCATTGAATCGCGCGTTGATTATCTCAAAGATTCTGCCTCGCCTTGATCCCCCACCTTTGCAACTTGATGGCGTCCGTATGCAGTTTCTCTATTTTCTGCAGGATTGTTCTCTCGGCAATAATGTTGCTTCGCTCCCACACAAGGCTCCCTGGCTCACTGCCAGATGCAGGGTTACTATTCACGTCCTTTTTCGGCTCCCATAGAACCGTGTTTGATCTTTCCCACACTTTCAAAATGTCCTGCATCACCAGTGAAGACAAAGTGCGGATTTTCTGCCTCAAATCCCCGCACCTCACGTTTAGTTCGTTCCGGACATGCAAAAAGTGTTGGTATACATCGCGGTTGGTGGGCAACTGGGACTCAGGCAGGATGCAAGGATTGAAATCCAAGGTCTTGTAAGGCTTGGAACTATTTCTGGTCTTTGGCCCCATCGTATTCTTATGATATATTATTTAGTGCTTCTTAATGGATTGGTGAGGCTGGAAGAGAGGGAACACGGTGTTAAAATACACTAAAATAGTCATCCGGCTATGGTATTATGGAAGCGATGGTTGACACACATGCATGAAATACCAATTGTTAACCAACGCACGTTATTTCCACGTTCATATGACCATATGGTAACGGTACGGCGAGCGCATTCGACCCGGTGATTTTTAAGTGGATAACACCGAGTTAAGTGAATGGAGACTGCAACGCCAGAAATTGCGCGTAGTGAGGATAAACATGCGATGTGTGGAGGTATTTAATATTAATTTACCAAACTTTTTACAACATAGATGATCTATTTAGACCCCAAGGCAGGTCAAATGACCCCTCCCGATTTCGCCCTTCGGATTTCATCTGAGAACGATCCGGTCTATCGGACACCTTTGTCGGCTGGCCCTCTGTTAATTGTTAATTGACACTCCAACTGCGTGGACACCATTTTCATCCTCCGCTCAACTGAAGTTTTACTTCATCCAATTTCTTACAGCCTGCTACTTCGTTTGTTTACAGCCTCAGCCCCGCCGACACTTCTGGTTTCATCGATCGTCGAGTCACCGATTTGTGTAATGCAACGTCTCTTCTGCTGCCTAGTGCCCATTCATCGTCCCAGACAAACACCACTCAAGCCTGTGTCCTCTCCGTGTCTGGTCTTCTAAGCATGACATTAGAGGTAAGGAACGTTATCGTAAGTTATGATATCGAACAATAATCAAGTAACAACTAAATAGCAAATTCACGCTATTTTGAAACGATGAACAACTGATATTCAAAGGAGCTGCTATAATTAGCACCATACTGAATGTATATGTATATCGGACATTGCTTAAAAGCCTGGAAAAACCTAAGTGTAAAGAAAATGTATTACTCATGCCTTAATAAAGAAATAATAGCGCCATAGAAGCGCCATGGGAAATACCCAAAGAAAGAAATATTGACAAGGCAAGGAATAAGCCTGTCTAGCCTAATATGAGGGCCAAGCATGAGAAAAAGAGAATATAAGGCAACAAAGCCAAATAAGCGCTTAATCACCCACTATACCAAGAGCACAAGAGCTCAGAAGCCTGTGCACCCCACCGACCAAGCCATGATCTGGAATGATAATGATGAAAAACATCATTTACCAAGGTGACGACGCCTCGGAGCAAAACTATAAAAGGCAAATCTATAAAACGAAGCTAATATGAAGATCCACAGAAAATAAACAACACGACGCATGAAGCATGCGACAAAGTCCGTCCCACCATAAAAGGAGAGAATAAATGGAAAAATGATAATACCGAAGAAATGACAACTTAGTCTATCAGACAAAACAGCAACTTAACAAGAACATCTGCTCGCCTGCATTTGCAGCATCAGCAGAAATTTCAACTCGACTTTTAAAGCACATGCACCATCAGACTGTGTCGCACTAATATGCACGTCAACCAGCACGTCTGATCGGATGACATTGACCCCTAAACGCACCACGCGTGAGGACAACTCAATATCTGGCACCAGTCCAGCTCTGGATAGAGCCACTACAACAGCCGAACTCGCTACGCTCTTTCCCCGGATGAGCCTCAGTCGCGTTCGTCTGCTCAATGAGACAGCATCACCGTTCCACAAATAACCATCGTTTCAACTGACCCTTCATGGATTCCGGACTGACCTGAACAATTTGAAATTTCCGTTTTTATCGCCTTAAGTAGACCATTGCTGTCGCATCGTGAGCTTCCTGCGTGACACCTCGGTATGCTTCTAAACACACGAGCCATTGAAGTCAACTCCGGCTATTCGGCGCCTGCATTCGGTACGACACCCTAAGTTTCATCGCCCCGTTCTTCTGAGCAGACCATCGGCTGTAAGTCTGCGCAGAGGAGCAGCACACCAATAGCATCATTCACCACGGTTATTTCAGAATGACACAGTAATTAGTTTGCCACATTGTGCCATGGTACGAGTGTTAACCTGGATCCCTCGCTTGCGATAACCATTTCCACATGAAAATAGGTTATAATCAATCAGCCTTAGTTTGCTGCCTGTGTTCAAATCCATTGGTTAAGTCTCACCGCGCGTGAGACCCTGCGTAAAGGAATTTCAATCATATTGTGCCTTGTAAAAATGAGACAGATCATGCTTTAAAAATTGATTTAAGTGTATGTGAATGTGAAGAAATATGTATAGCGTTAGGTTAAACTGTACGTCTGTAAACGTTTGTATAACATAATTCGTTTAACTCTTTACCGTCGTGTGACCATGTAATCATTTCGAATTCGTTTCACTCTTTGCCGTATGGGGGATGATGTCATATGCGGAAACACATGTGTAGCAACTGTGCAGGGATGGCCAGAGGCACAAAGTACCACACGCCAAGCCACGTGCCGACCACCCCCGCCAGCAGCCGACTGCTCCAGTCGATACACGTGTTACCCATCCGGCGTCACCCCTCCGGTACTATTTAAACCGAGATACGTCTTTGTTGAATACATTCTGCCTCCAAACGCCGGAGAGTCTACAGCTCCTGATCACATATAACACCTCTTCATCGACGTCTTCCACCGTGAGTATCAGGTGAGTGAATCACATTTCAACTAGACGTGGGCCCACTGACATCAGGAGCGCCACCTGTCCGGAAGAAGCGAGTAGCTCTCCACCACCTCGCTTCCCTGACTCAATGTGCCACATGAGTTTGGACCGACAGGTCAGTGCACGGAGGGGTCACAAGCGGGGGAGCTGGGTCTTCATCGAGTCACCAGACGACGGAGCCCAACATGAGCTTCGGTGACCAGCAGGCTCGCTCTCCTCGAGTTTTCGGGCTGAGATGGTAGTCCTCCAAACTGCCTGTGTCTTCCTACTGGACCACTCAGTGCACAGAGATCATCATCGTCATCTTTGGGGTTTTCGGGCGCGCCGACAGCCAAGGTCACATGGCGCCCATAACATCGCGAACAAACACTCCGGGAGGCTCAAACAGGCGAAAAAAAACAAAAGAAAACAACAACGTAGTCCTCCTAAAACATGTTAAACATGTGATCCATCCACCAACGTCTGGCTACTCAGTAGATAAAAGGGAGAAAAAACTCCTCTTGGTCACTTGAATAGACAACTACATCAACGAGATTATTTCATAAAAACTGCATAGACACCCAGCTACGTAGGAGAGTATATTACCTTAAAATTTACTGCTCTCAGATACATTTCTATATCTGAACAATTAACAGAGGGAGATTTCCCCAGAAGCGACTCTAGCGACGGTGAGCCGGGCAAATACCGCCTCCTCTCCAGCTCAAAGTCACGGCACTCCACCAGTACGTGCTTCACCGTCAGCCTATCGCCGCATCGCGGGCATTCCGGCGGGCGGTCGCTAGTCAAGAGATAAGAGTGTGTGGAGTACGTGTGCCCTATTCTTAGTCTGGAGATAACAACCTCGTCCCTTCTGTTGCCTGCATCGGCAGATGACCACGGTCCTATCCGGGGCTTTAGCTCCCTCAGCTTGCCACCCTTGGGGTCCGCGTCCCATCGTTGCTGCCAGATTCTGGAGAGGTAGCTCCTAACACACGGGGACATATCAAAGTACGGAACACGGATTCCACGGGAAGGCTCGCTGCTCGCTGCTTCTTTAGCTGCCCCATCGGCCAGTTCGTTTCCCTTGATGCCACTGTGACTAGGTACCCACGCAAGAGTCACGGACTTCCCTCGACTCACAGCCTGGTGTATCTTGTGTCTGATGGGAGGTAAAAGGTATGAGTTTGATGCGTTGTACGTAAGTGATTGGAGTGATTGTAATGACGAAAGAGAATCACTGAAAATTACAAATCGGTTGGTTCTCGACCGCAGAACCTGATCCAAGCACCGAAAGATCGCGTATAATTCCGCTGTGAACACTGAGGCAGCCCGTGGGAGTGAATACCGTCGCTGAATATTGCTACCTACAAACGCGCATCCCGCACCAGTAACACACTTCGATCCATCCGTATAGAAGGCTGCATGATTTGGAAACCTGGACGAACAGTATTCCAGGAAGGTTTGACGCACGGCTTCCAGCATCAGGCCCTTAGTCAACTCTAGTAGCCGTGAATCAACCTCGACTTTGGACGTCCGCCACGGCTCGGCAGCTGGCAGCTGCGCGGTTTCAACGCTTTCAGGATTGATGTCAGCCTCGCTCAGCCATGCATGGATTCTAATTTCAGGGTGTCGAGCAGATGTGCGAGAACCATTGTCGATTCGCCTCAGTCTACTGTTGTCAAAAAAGTGTCATACGTAGGATGATCGGAGTCCTGTTTAACCCTCGCCCCACCGGGGGCCATCGATGGCCCCCCTAAGGTTTTTCCGGGATAGCAGAAAAACGACGAGGCGCAGCACTGCGGTTGAGGGCTTTACCTCTCACTGCATCATTTTCCCATCATCCCTGAAATTTTTTACCCCGGGTCACCCAAGGTCAGGTCACCAGACGAGGTCAACCAAGGTCACCTCACTTCAACTTTAGAGCTCTGTAAGAGCTACATTTCAAAGTCGATCGATTTGGAACTTCCTACATTTTATGACCCCTCCAGGGTCTACAAGGTGTATATCCGGGATTTTTTCGATTTCGTGCCCTGAGGTCAGGTCACGAGGCGACCTCTCCCATTGGAAAGACATGGGGAAAAGCTGTTTCATGATATAAAAGCCACAAAAATGATTGCAAATACTCAGACTGCTCAGAACAGTGTTTTTGGACACCCTTTCACGGATCCCAGGGGTCATATTTGCCCTTTGACTTTTCCAAGGTCATCCAAGGTCACCAGAGGTCAAAAACAGTATTTTGACAATAACTTTTGACCTAATTAAGCTAGAGCGGTGAAACAAACACCATCGTGTTTGTCTTGTCACTGGCTTTCATTTTATATACGACAAGGTCACTTTTTGACCTTTCGTGACCTCAGGTCATATTAGGTCACGAGGTGACCTCTGAAGGTCAAACCATTGGCGGGAGGTCTTTACATTTCACATGGCGGAAAAAGTACTGGCAATTTGCTATCAAATGTACTTTACCAGGCTTCAATAGCTCTAATGACATAAGAGTTATGCCCAGTTTGCTTAATCATTGCATATTTGAGTGAAAATAGCCGATCTTGACCTAATTTGACCTCTGGAGGTCAAACCATTGACCTGAGCACTAAAACATGCGAAGTAATTTCTTACTGAATTCACGCGAGCTTTCTAGTGCACTTTGCATATTTGCGCTAACGCCCATATTTTCGGAGTTAGAGGGGGCCATCGATGGCCCCCGGTGGGGCGAAGGTGGCGCCAGACCCCCGGTGGGGCGCGGGTTAAGCTTAAACGCATATCGCATGGCAACATATCTCCGTCGCAAGGCAAGTGGCATCTCGTGTATATCCACGTGCAGGCTTGAAACAGGTGAGGTACGAAAAGCACCGGTTATAATTCGAAGGGCCTGGTTTTGGACAGTGTGCAACATTCTTTTGGATGTTTCTGTCGCAGAGTCATATACCACACTTCCATATTCTAGTTTTGATCTTATTAAGGATCTGTACAATGTTAAGAGTGTTTTTCTATCCGAGCCGTATGTCATGCGGGTTAAGACCTTAAGAATATTAAGGCAACTAAAGCAGCTCTCTCTAAGCTTCCTGAAGTGAGCGGCGTATCTTAGTCTGCGGTCAAGTATTAATCCTAGGAAGCGTGTCTGGTCCACTACTTCTATCTCATGGCCCGCGATGTTCAGAATAGGATGTTCACATACCCTCCGTCGGGTGCAAAACTGCATGCATTTGGTTTTAGAGGTTGAAAAGCGTAGACCATTTATTTCACTCCACCGCTGCAGTCTGTCGAAGCAAAGCTGCAGTTGCCTTTGGGCTGTGGTGGTCGAAGACGTTGTTACCCATATGGTAAAGTCATCTACGAACATGGCACGGGAGACATTGGGCGGTAAGGTATCGCCTATGTCATTAATCATGACGACGAACAGGGCCACAGATAAAACGCTACCCTGTGCCGTGCCGTTCTCCTGTGTGTGCTCCTCGGACAAAGAATTTCCAATTCGAAATCTGAAACGCCTGTCCCTCAGGAAATTGAACAGAAACCAACCAAGGCGACCTCGCACTCCCATGTCAAAAAGCTTCTTTAGGATGCCATGCCTCCAAGTCAAGTCATAAGCGCGCTCTACGTCAAAAAACACTGCGATTGTGTGCTGTTTGTTGATAAAACCTTCCCTAACGGCTGCGTCGAGTGCGATAAGGTGGTCGAGTGTGCTTCTGCCTCGACGAAAACCACATTGTGCGTTAGATAATAGAACATTGCTTTCGAGAAACCACATCAGGCGTGTATTAATCATCCTCTCAAATAGTTTGCAGACACTAGAGGTCAGCGAGATAGGCCGGAAGTCCTCAGGCAAGTCTCCCGGTTTCCCCGGCGTCTGGATAGGGACAACAATCGATTTCCGCCACTGCTCCGGAAAGTTGTTGTTTTCCCATATGCGATTGAAAATGTCAAGGAGTGATGAGATAGATTGTGCAGGAAGATGTAAGAGCATTTGATTGGTAATTTGATCACTGCCAGGCGCCACACTCTTGAGGTTTTTTAGTGCCTCTTCCATCTCTTCAATGGAGAAAATGACATTGTAGGAGGCTGAGTTGTCGTTCCCGAAATTTATTGGAAAGCGCTCTTGGATTTGTCGGTGTCTTAGAAAATGTTGGCTTTGAGAGGCGTTGCTACAGCGGTCTCGGAAGGCCTTTGCCATGAGGTCAGCTACGTTTTTTGGGTCCGTGATTTTTGCTCCGTTCGGACTGAGGACAGGTGTGGGTGTAGATCGCCGCTTGCCCTGGATACTCTGGACGCGGCTCCAGACCTGTGCAGATGGTGTGAAACGGCTTACGGTGCTGACATAATTAACCCTCGCCCCACCGGGGGGCCATCGATGGCCCCCCTAAGGTTTTTCCGGGATAGCAGAAAAACGACGAGACGCAGCACCGCGGTTGAGGGCTCTACCTCTCACTGCATCATTTTCCCATCATCCCTGAAATTTTTTACCCCGGGTCACCCAAGGTCAGGTCACCAGACGAGGTCAACCAAGGTCACCTCACTTCACCTTTAGAGCTCTGTAAGAGCTACATTTCAAAGTCGATCGATTTGAAACTTCCTACACTTCATGACCCCTCCAGGGTCTACAAGGTGTATATCCGGGATTTTTCGATTTCGTGCCCTGAGGTCAGGTCACGAGGCGACCTCTCCCATTGGAAAAGCATGGGGAAAAGCTATTTCATGATATAAAAGCCACAAAAATGATTGCAAATACTCAGACTGCTCAGAACAACGTTTTTGGACACCCTTTCACGGATCCCAGGGGTCATATTTGCCCTTTGACTTTTCCAAGGTCATCCAAGGTCACCAGAGGTCAAAAACAGTATTTTGACAATAACTTTTGACCTAATTGAGCTAGAGCGGTGAAACAAACACCATCGTGTTTGTCTTGTCACTGGCTTTCATTTGATATACGGCAAGATCACTTTTTGACCTTTCGTGACCTCAGGTCATATTAGGTCACGAGGTGACCTCTGGCGGTCAAACCACTGGCGGGAGGTCTTTACGTTCCACATAGCGGAAACAGTACTGGCAATTTGCTATCAAATGTACTTTACCAGGCCTCAATAGCTCTAATGACATAAGAGTTATGCCCAGTTGGCTTAATCATTGCATATTTGAGTGAAAATAGCCGATCTTGACCTAATTTGACCTCTGGAGGTCAAACCATTGACCTGAGCACTAAAACATGCGAAGTAATTTCTTACTGAATTCACGCGAGCTTTCTATTGCACTTTGCAGATTTGCGCTAACGCCCATATTTTCGGAGTTAGAGGGGGGCCATCGATGGCCCCCCGGTGGGGCGAAGGTGGCGCCGGACCCCCGGTGGGGCGCGGGTTAACCCACCATCTTCTTTTCGAGTTAAGTACAGTGCGTCAAGCCAAAGCTCTCGCACGCCTGTATCTGACGAGATTTCTATTTGTAGTGTGTTTGTTGAAAATCCGGAAAAACCGCTTCCGTTTTAAGATTGCAGCTTTACATTCCATGGACCACCAAGGCACTGGGGTGTGCTTTGGCCGCCCACGAGTGGTCGGAATAGAACATTTTGCGGCTGTTAAAATCATTCTGTTGAATTCTTCAATGGCTTCAGTAGCCGAGGCCTCCGGGGGAGGAGTCACCGTACCGCATGCAGCCTCAAAGCCCACCCAGTTTGCTCGCTTGTGGTTCCATCTGGGAATCGTGGATGCCGGCGCACCTCGCAGGGTCCAGTTGGTGAGAATAGGAAAATGGTCGCTACCGTAGGGCTCGTCAAGAACACTCCACTGAAGCTGGGTGAGGAGAGAGGGACAACAGATAGAAAGGTCAATGGAGGAGAGGGCGCCAGAGGGTAAAGTTATATGAGTGGTTCTGCCTGAATTTAAAAGACAGAGAGAGTTTAGATGGAGAAAGCGCTCGAGGGTACAGCCCCGAGGACAGGTGCGGTCGGTAGCTCCTCCCCAAGCAGCATTATGAGCGTTAAAGTCGCCCAATAGCACAACAGGGGTGGGAAGCTGATCATAAATATTGTTGAGAGATGATATATCAATAATGCCACCTGGTGGTAGGTATATGGAACAAACTGTTAGTTTTGTTCGGCCGAGATCAACCCGGGCGGCAACTGCTTGTAATGAGGTGTTTAATGGAATACTATAACAGGGGGCGGAGTGATGTACCGCTACCAGTACTCCTCCGTATGCAATTGTTGTACTGAAAACTTATTTTCTAAAGGCGTTATAGTTCTTGATATTTATACTTGAGTAAGGAGAAAGCTTTGTTTCTTGTAGGCATATTATTACTGGTTTATATTCCGCCAACATATATTGGAAATCTGAGAAATTTGCACAGAGGCCTCGGCAATTCCATTGCATTATTGTGTTTGCGTTCATTGTGTATTATTTATGGAAGCGGTCTTTTCGGGTTAGTGGGAAGGCTTAAAGACCCTACCTCCAGTGGGTGATAGTCACCCCTTGGCCCCTTTGACCGTTCCAGGGGTGGGCCCAGCGTGTTTTGGGCGTGAGTGGCTTCCTCCTCTGGAGGTCTCCAGGGAGGATTCATGCGCTCTGGATGTCTGGGGCTGATCCGGAGGGGTACCAGTAGCCGGGCGCTTAGTGGGCGATCGCCCCCGCGCTACCGGCTCGAAGTTTCTACACACAGCCGCCACTGATGGTGTCGGGTTTGGCGGCTGCGAGGCTGGTGTGGTCGGGGAGGCTGCAAGAGCATCACCCGTAGGAGGTACGATAGGGGACGGTGGGCGGCGCCTCCCCGTGGGAGAGTGTTTACCCCCTCGTCCCACAACTGTCCACCCCTCAGCATCGGAAAGGGGTTCAGATTCGGGAGGGGCACCAGGTGCCGTCTCTGGTTCACCAGCAGGAGCAACCGGCTGGTGGTCAGGAGCGGGGACTTTGCCCCGCTTCACACCCCAGCAGGTGCCAGGGGTGGGGGGATGGAAGCGGGAGCAGCGCCTCGCTCCGCGACCCAGCCCCCATAGGAGGGGCTGTGCAGGAGGTGCCGTCACTGGCCCAGGAGCCGGGGCGGCGGGCTGGCCAGAGATAACCAGCCCCATACTACCTCCCAAGCGGACGAAGTCCGCAATGGTCAGGCGTCGAATGACTTCCTCCGGGGTCATCCGTGGTGATGGCGAGGAACTTCCTGTGGCAGCTGCCTGGGAGTACGTTTTCCGCGGGCAGCGGGCCTCGTATGCCTCCCGGGCCTCACGGAAACTCATACGACCTTTTACCTTGATCGCCATGATCTCCTTCTCCTTTTCAAGCATTGGGCAGTCACGGTCGGCAGCAGAGTGAGGGGTCTGACCTTTCCCGCAGTTAACACAAGACTTATTTGCTAAGCAATCATCGACTACATGATCTGTTGATCCGCATCTCGCACATACTTGCTTCCCCTTACACGTGGTTGTGGTGTGACCGTATCGCTGGCACCGAAAACATCTCATAGGTGATGGGATGAAGAGTCGGACACCGATTCTGAGATATCCTACAAATACGTGATCGGGAACGTCTGTCTTATCGAAGGTGAGAACAATTGTGTCACTTTCCTCTACTTCGGCACCTCTCCTAGTTTTCATACGCCGCGCCTCAACTACACCAAAGCCGGCAAGGCCGTCAACAATTTCCTCCTCACAAACACCCCTCAGGTCCGGACAACGGATGACGCCTTTCGAGAAGTTTTTTGTACGATGCGCTTCAACAGAGATGAAAATTTTGCACGTCTTTTGGAGACCAGAATCCTTCCTCGTGAAAGTCAGTTCCGACACAGAAAGTGCGCGCTCTGCGCCCTCGGTTTTCGCGAACTCTACCTCCAAAGTTCCATCACGCAAACGCTCACAACGCACTACCTTGCCAAGATGATCAAGCGCCTCTTTTCGTTTGAAGGGTGACAGTGACCCAAGGGATGTGTTCCGTCCTCGCATCACTAGGACACGGGAACAGGAAGGTTTCGCAGCTGGTTTTTGCGGACCAGGTGGCACGGCTCGGTCTGTCCCTCCCCCTCTAGGGGGTGGGAGGTGTCGACCTCCTGTGGAGGGTGAGGAGAGGGGTTTGTGGTGTTAGTATCCATGAGAATATGTTTGGTTTCAGCCAACAACGTGTGCCCCCTTCGAACGAGGGTGCTACTAGGCGAGACGACACACGGGCTGGCTATACGGGGGAGACGCCGCCGTTACAGAGGGGGAGAGAGACTCACCAAACCCCCTGCCCCGACGACGGTCCCCCCTTGCACCTAGCCTAAACGACCCCGGGCGGGGCACGGACACCCCTCCCTCCCCGGGTGAAGTCAGGACCTCACCAAGGGAGGGAGGCACAGCCGAGCCCCACCAAAGGCCGACTGACTTTTACAATGCTGCTACTCTTGTCGATGCCCTCAGGAGTTCCCCGCCCTTGCGGATATCCAGACCAAAGTAGAGTGTTGCTAGAGGAACACGAACGAACACAGCGCATCCCTCAGCTCAGCTACCAGGACTCCTTCATCCCGGGGTACGGGTCGGTGCGCAGCTCACCTTAAAAAGACAGGCGCCCCCACAAGGCCTTATTGGAGCAGGCGACTACCACCTGCTCGTCACAACAACTGATTCCCGGCTGGTCCGAGAGAAGCGAGCCCCCGGCCCGCAGGGCCGGCGATTAGAGGGATCCAATCGCCAGCCACACGAGCCGGAGGCCCACATACACCCAGACCATCCAGGAATCATAGGCACGTGCAAGTACGCCCATGATACTGGGATAATGTGGGTAACTGGGAAGTTATGAGTTGGAAAAGGAAAAGGATCGGTCTGCGCTGTCCAGCCCAGACGCGCGCCGCACGCGACCGAGGTGTCCCCACTCAAGATGAGCAAGAGTGCACACACCCCCGCCACCCCCGGAGACACGCCGGGCCAGACAACGCAGACAGTGGGCAGGAGGGGTGTTTAGGAATGGATTGAAAGGATACTGGTGGAAAGGCATGGAGAGACAAGGAAATAAGGAAAGAAGAGGAAAAGGAACAAGGAGTTGGTGGGATTTGAATTTAGGAAGGCCAAGAAAGGATGAGGATGGCAGTTTCGATTTAGCCTCTCGCCCGAAGGCGGGAGGCGAAACCCATCCTGCCGACTGGGGTCGCGGGTGTCGTCACATCCCGTACCCAATTATCCATGTGCCGGACCTGTCAGCAGGTGCAAACGAGTCCGGCAGATGAAAATTGGTCCCCTGCGGGGGACACAGAGAAGATCCGGTCATCTTCAGCATGATCCGCCAAGATGATGACGCATTATAGAAATAAAATGGCTTCAATGTCTGTAGATAAGACAGCGAATCGGTAAAAATCGCAAACTTCCTCGCCATCAGCTTAGACACCTGGTCCAAACAGCAAAAAATGGCGTACAGCTCTGAGGTAAAAATAGATCCTTCGTAAGACAAACTAGAAAACTTCTCAACATCGTGACCAACAAATGCAAGCCCTGTGCCATTGTCACTTTCTTTTGCAACCGTCTGTATAGAAACAGACGTGGTTTTCGAACGGCTCCGCAGCAAGTTCATGAATTACTGGCGCGTCGGTTCAGGAGGCAAATGTTTACTTTGTTGGAGTAGGTCTGTGCTCGTGTTAACATTCGAGATGAGCTATGGTTCAATAACATCTGCTTCATGTGGTTCTACGAGGCTGCTATCGATACCAGCCTGTGCCAGCCAAGCACAGACTCTCACTCCCGGGTGACGGGCTGCAACACGCCAGCCACTGTCTATCTGACAGAGGTAGGCGTCGCCAAAAAAAATATTTGGTATGTGGGGCGTGTTGGTGACTAATTTTAAAGGGAATGTGGCACCTTGGTCAAATCCTGGAATTTTGAGTAATTATGCGTACTTTTAGCCGAAAATCATGATTTCTCTGAAAAATGTACAAAAAGCTCAACATTTTTATTTTTAAAGCACTCCTCTAGGAAAAGAAATAAATATCTGCCTGTGGATGATGTCATGATCTGGCAACCACTACCATACTCGAAACGCTTCAATGGCTTCGATTGCACAGAAAGAAATTTTACAAGGGCAAACCTTGTCAGACCCTTGTTTATATGGAAAATTACTAGGGTAAAACGCAAAGCTTCACAGAAAGAATTTATTACAAGGTAAAAGCTTAAAATTGTGTTTCTACAAGTTTTAACATTGCAGAACAATAGTTGCACCGTAGTTCAATTGCCAAAGTAAAACAACCCTTAAATTTAAATTATTGAGGCTTATCGACGCACCAACTGCCAGGGTCATATGGCGTCACCAACTCTCTCCCTGTTGGAAGGGTTTCTCGGGGAGCCAGCTTGCTCCTTGTTCAGGGAAGCCGCCGGGCCTTGAACCCGGGTCGGCTGCGTGGAAGCCAGCTATGCTGACCACTCCACCACCGCGCCCCCGTAAAACAACCCTGGCTACGTCACTAGCATAAAGCAATGCAATTACTACACAGAAAGAATTTATTACAAGGTACAAGCTTAAAATTGTGTTTCTACAAGTTTTACCATTACAGAACAATAGTTGCACCGTAGTTCAATTACCGAAGTAAAACAACCCTGGTTAAGTCACTAGCATAAAGCAATGCAATTACTACGGAATGACAACCTTGCCTTGTGCCACAATAGTGCGCGCCTCGTTCATACCTGGTTCATAACTTGCTTGCGCACCAACGCTGCACTAACTGAATACTAGGCGTTGTAGTGGCATTGTAAATAGCTGGTAGGTAAAGCTAGGGCGTTGCTGCACCCTTGCTCGGCCATTGTCGTTTGACTATGGTTTCAAATACCTGCTCGGGTTACGGTCGCCATCTTGCTTTCTGTTTACCCGTGGCGATACACAGTGGCCTGGCACGCATGCCGTGTAGGTTAGAATAAATGTGACTTATTCTAATCAATCGTGGAACTTTGGAAGCTGTCTGGAATATTTGTCAGTGATCTGCGAGTGGAAAGAATTGTTCTCTGTTCCAATAGTTGAAAAGTGAGGCATTTTGGAATGGTCAATCCAGGTCCAGGTAAGTAGGGATGTGGTTACGCCAGGCATGTATGCCATATTGGTATTAAGGCCCATATTTTTGTGTCAAAGGAGCACAGACTATTTGATCATATGGCTTAGGTACCTGCAGTGGGTAGAACCTAATTGTGTTTGCCCTATGGGCCCGTTTGAAAAATAGGGTGAGTTGAGTTCCAATATGATCTTGTTGGTGTCTTCAGATGGATCGGCACCTGATGAGTGATGCTGTGTTTTACCAATATGGGTAAGACAACGTGCGGGTTATTTTCTTGCTTGAGAGGTGGCTCAATGCTTACCCTTTTTCTACCGATGGCCTTCCGGTTGCATTTGGGGCCAGAAAACGCTTTAGCTTTCGCATAGAGACTGAAAAGTTCCTTTTGAAGCAGAGGCGGGTACAAGGGGAGGGGCTAAGAGGGCTCAAGCCCCCTTCCACATCATGAAATGTCAGAGTGCCTAAAGTAAATGCGTAGTCGGATGCTGTCTAGACACTATGGCGGGGGAAGCGCGAACGCCCAAGCTCCCCCCGAAATGAAGTCCTGGATCTGCCGCTGTTGTAAAGACGTAATCCGAGTCTCGTTTTACCCTTGTAATAAGCCTTGCAACACCCTTGTTCCCTCCCCGTTACGCACTGGTAAAGCGGTTGTGCAAGCAAGGTTCTAATCTCGTCACGCTCTTGTAGGAAGGCTGCCGTTGCGTACAAGGCGGACACAAGACTTTGTTCTACCCTTGTCATGGGGTAATCATGACCTAATAGAGGGCTTGTGGGGATGTTGTCAGCCATTGTCTTTGTCATGTAGGTTGACCATAGTTAAGTTACAAGGTTCGTACAACGTCTTCTAGCAACCATTGTCGTACTATGGTTCTACCGTTGTTCTACATGGTTTTTCCTTGTATTTCCCTTGTTTTCGTGGCACGGATTTTGAACGTACAAGCTTTGCGTTTTACCCTAGTAATTTTCCATGTAAACAAGGGTCTGACAAGGTTTGCCCTTGTAAAAATTTCTTTCTGTGTTGGTGTCTTCAGATGGATCGGCGCCTTATGAGTGATGTTGTGTTTTACCGATATGGGTAAGACAACGTGCGGGTTCTTTTCTTGCTTGAGAGGTGGCTCAATGCTTACCCTTTTTCTACCGATGGTCTTCCGGTTGCATTTGGGGCCAGAAAACGCTTTAGCTTTCGCATAGAGACTGAAAAGTTCCTCACAGAAAGAATTTATTACAAGGTACAAGCTTAAAATTGTGTTTCTACAAGTTTTACCATTGCAGAACAATAGTTGCACCGTAGTTCAATTACCGAAGTAAAACAACCCTGGTTAAGTCACTAGCATAAAGCAATGCAATTACTACGGAATGACAACCTTGCTTTGTGCCACAATAGTGCGCGCCTCGTTCATACCTGCTTCATACCTTGTTTGCGCACCAGCGCTGCACTAACTGAATACTAGGCGTTGTAGTGGCATTGTAAATAGCTGGTAGGTAAAGCTAGGGCGTTGCTGCACCCTTGCTCGGCCATTGTCGTTGGACTACCTATGGTTTCAAATACCTGCTCGGGTTACGACGGTCGCCATCTTGCTTTCTGTTTACCCGTGGCGATACACAGTGGCCTGGCACGCATGCCGTGTAGGTTAGAATAAATGTGACTTATTCTAATCAATCGTGGAACTTTGGAAGCTGTCTGGAATATTTGTCAGTGATCTGCGAGTGGAAAGAATTGTTCTCTGTTCCAATAGTTGAAAAGTGAGGCATTTTGGAATGGTCAATCCAGGTCCAGGTAAGTAGGGATGTGGTTACGTCAGGCATGTATGCCATATTGGTATTAAGGCTCATATTTTCGTGTCAAAGGAGCACAGACTATTTGATCATATGGCTTAGGTACCTGCAGTGGGTAGAACCTAATTGTGTTTGCCCTATGGGCCCGTTTGAAAAATAGGGTGAGCTGAGTTCCAATATGATCTTGTTGGTGTCTTCAGATGGATCGGCGCCTGATGAGTGATGCTGTGTTTTACCGATATGGGTAAGACAACGTGCGGGTTATTTTCTTGCTTGAGAGGTGGCTCAATGCTTACCCTTTTTCTACCGATGGTCTTCCGGTTGCATTTGGGGCCAGAAAACGCTTTAGCTTTCGCATAGTGACTGAAAAGTTCCTTTTGAAGCAGAGGTAGGTACAAGGGGAGGGGCTAAGAGGGCTCAAGCCCCTTTCCACCTCATGAAATGTCAGAGTGCCTAAAGTAAATGCGTAGTCGGATGCTGTCTAGACACTATGGCGGAGGAGGCGCGGACGCCCAAGCTTCCCCCGAAATGAAGTCCTGGATCTGCCGCTGTTGTAAAGACGTAATCCGAGTCTCGCTTTACCCTTGTAATAAGCCTTGCAACACACTTGTTCCCTCCCCGTTACGCACTGGTAAAGCGGTTGTGCAAGCAAGGTTCTAATCTCGTCACGCTCTTGTAGGAAGGCTGCCGTTGCCTACAAGGCGGACACAAGACTTTGTTCTACCCTTGTTATGGGATAATCATGACCTAGTAGAGGGCTTGTGGGGACGTTGTCAGCCATTGTCTTTGTCATGTAGGTTGACCATAGTTAAGTTACAAGGCTTGTACAACGTCTTCTAGCAACCATTGTCGTACTATGGTTCTACCGTTGTTCTACATGGTTTTTCCTTGTATTTCCCTTGTTTTCGTGGCACGGATTTTGAACGTACAAGCTTTGCGTTTTACCCTAGTAATTTTCCATGTAAACAAGGGTCTGACAAGGTTTGCCCTTGTAAAAATTTCTTTCTGTGCTTTTGAAGCAGAGGCGGGTACAAGGGGAGGGGCTAAGAGGGCTCAAGCCCCCTTCCACATCATGAAATGTGAGAGTGCCTAAAGTAAATGCGTAGTCGGATGCTGTCTAGACACTATGGCGGGGGAGGCGCGAACGCCCAAGCTCCCCCCGAAATGAAGTCCTGGATCTGCCGCTGTTGTAAAGACGTAATCCGAGTCTCGTTTTACCCTTGTAATAAGCCTTGCAACACCCTTGTTCCCTCCCCGTTACGCACTGGTAAAGCGGTTGTGCAAGCAAGGTTCTAATCTCGTCACGCTCTTGTAGGAAGGCTGCGGTTGCGTACAAGGCGGACACAAGGCTTTGTTCTACCCTCGTTGTGGGGTAATCATGACCTAGTAGAGGGCATGGAAAAATTGTTTTTACGGAATAACTCAGTAACAGATGGTGACAGAGCATTTATTTTAGCTGCATTAGACTCGCCGGACTTTGCGGTTCTAATGATATGCATTTTATATAATTTGACCTTGACCTGACCTCAGGTCAGGTCAAGTCCTTGATTTGACCTAGCAAGGTCAAATTATATAACATTCGATTCGGCTTGCTGGAGGATTCATATAGCTCAAGTAGTTTTGCTCTATCTTTACTTGTTCAGATGAAATGGCCGAAAAACTTAATGTACGTGTTATCCCTATGACGGCTAGTTTTGACCTCCCGTCAGTGACGGATCCAAGGGGGCCCAGGGGGCCCGGGCCCCCCTTAGCTCCGAAGCGCCCCAGTAAAGCTCAGCTCATATCGGGCGCCGAAGGCGCCCGATATGAGCGGCGCGCCTGTACCCATTTCGTGCGCCAAGGTGGTAGATACCACTTATTCCACTTGATTGAACACATACTCCTTAAAACCATGGCAAAGCGCCCCTGCCCAAACACTAGACGCCTTTACTGGTCTTTTGCGCCCCAGCAAAATGTTGAAGATGAAATTTAGAAAGCTAACAAAAGCGCCCCGGCAAAGAAAAGGCGCCACTAGATAGCAAGATTGCGTCATGGGGAACTAACGTACCCTCTGAGTAGCCTAGGCGCCCCCTGGATGAAGCGCCCTTGGGTAGCCTAGGCGCCCCCTGGATGAAGCGCCCTACGGATACCATATGCGCCCTTGGCTAGGAAAGGCGCCCCTGGGCAGCAAAGGCAAATCTTGGTAACATAGGTGAACTGGACAGCATAAGCGCTCTTTAGATAGAAATAGGCGCATTAGGAAAATAAAATGCTCACCTTCGGTAGAAAAAGCGCCCTTTGATAGCCTAGGCGCCCACTGGAAAAAGCGCCCTACGGATGTCATTTGTCATATGCACCCTTGGATAGCAAAGGCGCCCCTGGACAGCAAAGGCGCCCCTGGGTAGCAAAGGCGCCCCTAGGAAGGCACCCCTTCGATAGAAACCCGCCTTTGGATAGTCTAGGCGCCCCCTGGATGAAGCGAACTACGGATATCATATGCGCCCTTGGCTAGGAAAGGCGCCCCTGGGCAGCAAAGGCAAATCTTGGTAACATAGGTACCCCGGACAGCATAAGCGCCCCTTAGATAGAAGTAGGCGCTTTAGGAAAATAAAATGCTCACTTTGGGTAGAAAAAGGCGCCCTTTGATAGCCTAGGCGCCCACTGGAAAAAGCGCCCTAAGGATGTCATATGCACCCTTGGATAGCAAAGGCGCCCCTGGACAGCAAAGACAACCCTGGATAACACAAGTGCTGTGGACAGCAAAGGCGCCCCTAGGACGGCAGCCCTTCGATAAAAAACCGCCTTTGTGTAGCCTAGGCGCCCCCTGGATGAAGCGCCCTACGGATATCATATGCGCCCTTGGCTAGGAAAGGCGCCCCTGGGCTGCAAGGGCAAATCTTGGTAACATAGGTGCCCTGGACAGCATAAGCGCCCCTGAGATAGAAATAGGCGCTTTAGAAAATAAAATGCTCACCTTGGGTAGAAAAAGGCGCCCTTTGATAGCCTAGGCGCCCACTGGAAAAAGCGCCCTACGGATGTCATATGCACCCTTGGATAGCAAAGGCGCCCCTGGACAGCAAAGACAACCCTAAGTGCTGTGGACAGCAAAGGCGCCCCTGGGTAGCAAAGGCGCCCCTAGGAAGGCATCCTTTCGATAGAAAAACCGCCTTTAGATAGCCTAGGCGCCCCCTGGATAAAGCGCCCTACGGATACTATATGCGCCCTTGGCTAGGAAAGGCGCCCCTGGGCAGTAAAGGCAAATCTTGGTAACATAGGTGCCCTGGGCAGCATAAGCGCCCCTTAGATAGAAATGGGCGCTTTAGGAAAATAAAATGCTCACCTTGGGTAGAAAAGGCGCCCTTTGATAGCCTAGGCGCCCACTGGAAAAAGCGCCTACGGATGTCATATGCACCCTTGGATAGCAAAGGCGCCCTTGGACAGCAAAGACAACCCTAAGTGCTGTGGACAGCAAAGGCGCCCCTGGGTAGCAAAGGCGCCCCTGGGTAGCAAAGGCGCCCCTAGGAAGGCACCCCTTCGATAGAAAAACCGCCTTTAGATAGCCTAGGCGCCCCCTGGATGAAGCGCCCTACGGATACTATATGCGCCCTTGGCTAGGAAAGGCGCCCCTGGGCAGTAAAGGCAAATCTTGGTAACATAGGTGCCCTGGGCAGCATAAGCGCCCCTTAGATAGAAATGGGCGCTTTAGGAAAATAAAATGCTCACCTTGGGTAGAAAAGGCGCCCTTTGATAGCCTAGGCGCCCACTGGAAAAAGCGCCTACGGATGTCATATGCAACCTTGGGTAGCAAAGGCGCCCCTGGACAGCAAATACAACCCTGGATAACACAAGTGCCGTGGACAGCAAAGGCGCCCCTGGGTAGCAAAGGCGCTCCTAGGAAGGCACCCCTTCGATAGAAAAGCCGCCTTTGGATAGCCTAGACGCCCCCTGGATAAACTAGGAGCCCGAGAAGGAAAACGAGCGCCCCACTGGGAAGTACAGGCGCCCTCTGTATAACATAGATGTCCCTTATCCACCTTCAGCTGCCCTGCATCGGAGCAGCGCCCCCCAAGAGCAAAGGCGCCCCTGGACAAAAAGCCGCCTCTTGGTATCAAAGGCGCTCCTAGATAACATATGCGCCCCTTAGATAGGAATAGGCGCTCCAGGAAAGCAAAATGCGCCCCTTGGTTAAGAAAGGTGCCCTTGGATAGCAAATGCGTCCCTGGACAGCAAAGGCAAATCTGGGAAACATAAGTGCCCTGGACAGAATAGGTGCCCCTTAGATAGAAATAGGCACTTCAGGAAAATAAATGCAACCCTTGGATAGAAAAAGTGCCCTTTGATAGTCCAGGCGCCCACTGGATAAAGCGCCGACGGATATCATATGCACTTTTAGATAGCAAAGGCGCCACTGGACAGCAAAGACAACCCTGGATAACACAAGTGCTTTGGACAGCAAAGGCGCCCCTGGATAGCAAAGGCGCCCCTAGGAAGGCACCCCTTCGAAAGCAAAGGCGCCTTTGGATAGCCTATGCGCTCCCTAGATAAACTAGGTGCCTGAGAAGGAAAATGAGCGCCCCATTGGAAAGTACAGGCTCCCCCTGTATAACATAGATGTCCCTTATCCATCTTCAGCTACCCTGGATTGGAGCAGCGCCCCTCAAGAGCAAAGGCGCTGCTGGACAAAAAGGCGTCTCTGTATATCAAGGGCACTCCTAGATAATATATGCACTCCTTACATAGAAATAGGCACTTCAGGGAAGTGAAAGGCGGCCTTTGGTTAGGACGGCGCCCTTGGACAGCCTAGGCGCCCTCTGCATAAAGCGCCCTACAGATATCATATGCGCCCTTGGATAGCAAAGGCACCCCTGGACAGCAAAGTTAACCCTTCTTGAAATAGATGATCTGGACAGCATAGGCGGCCATGGATAAACTAGGCGCCTGAGAAAGAAAACAAGCGCCTCACCTGAGAGTACAGGCGCCCCCAGGATATCATAGGTGTCCCTTTCCATCTTCAGCTGCCCTACTGTCTATGGTTTGGCACACCTGTCTGACAGTCGCGCGCTCTGTTACAGGGCCCGAGCGCTCAATTTGAGCATGGACTGCCTTTAACCACATTTCATTAACCTATAACTGAAGGCTTAGTGCTCCATCGCTGCAACCGGGTGCCTTTTTCAGTATGTGCGCCCCGTTTCCGAGAACGCTGCCCTCACCAACCAGCAGTCCTCCCCGCTCAGCAGATGAGCGCCTCTTTCTGATAACTAGGCACTTTATTTCAGTGTTCGAGCGCCTTATTTCAGAATTCTTATTCTCCATCTATTTTGGGCTCCTCCTGGATTGCAGAGGCGCCCCCTCAAGTGCAAAGGCGCACCTGGATAGAAAAGTGCGCCCCATGTTTGCAAAGGCGCTCCAAGATAGCATATGTTCCCCTTAGATGGAAATAAGCACTCCAGGAAAGTAAAATGTTCCCTTTGGGTAGCAAAGGTGCCCCTTAACAGCGAAGGCAGCCCTAGATAACAAAGGTTCTCTGGACAGCATAGGTGCCCTTGGATAAACTGGTGCCCGGAAGAGAAAAATAGCGCCTCACCGGAGACAAAAAGCACCCCAGGATAACGTAGGGGCATGTATTTCAATCATGTCTGTGATTGAAAAATACACCTAGACAGCATATGCGCCCCTGGATAGAAAGACACCCCTGGGCAGTAACGTCGCCCCTGGAAAGCAATAGTGCGCCCCTGTGGAGAAAAAACCGCCTCCTGAATAGCCTAGGCACCGCCCCCGAAATATCAGATGCCCGTGGATAGAACAGACTGCCTTGAATAAAACAGCGGCCCTGGATAGTAAAGGCGCCCTTTGATAGCATAAGCGTTCCTTAGCAACAATATGGGCGCTACATGAGCTCAAGGTTCACGTGCACCTAAGCCCAATAATAGAGCAATCAATCGATGCCGAAGCACTCCTTAAAGCACGGGCGCCAAATTTCCTAAGAAGTAAAGGCGCCTCTGGGTAGCAAAGGCGACCCTCGACAGCGGTGTAGGTATTCCTGAATAACAGCAGCGTCCCTTGATAAGAATAGCCCCAAGATGGCACAGGTACCCTGTTGATAGGAAAAGCGCCCCTGAATATCAGAGGCACCCTCTGAATGAGGTGCCCATGGAGAGCATAAGGGCGCCCTATGCATAGCAAATTGCCGCCCCCTGGATAGCCTAAGCGCCCCTTGCATAGGGTAGGCGCCACTGGGTAGTATAGGTTACCTTGAATAAAAATACGCCCCTCAATACCATGGTGAACCTGGATAAGAAAAAGCTCCCCTTGAGCACTGGGTATCAAAGGCACCCCCGGAACAGCAAAGATGCCCCTGGATAGCTAGGTTGCGCCCATTGGGGAGCGAAGGCGCCCCTGGGTGGCACAGGTGCCTCATCGAAGCAAAGCCCCCCCCCAGAGAGCATAGGTGTCCCTGATGAGCACAGGTACTCCTGGACAGCCCCTAAATGACGTTGCATAATGTTACGATTCCTATTATGACGTATGCTATTATATCAAAGTAAAGGTTATTCAGTGTTTAGATCAAGGTTACAGGTCAATTTTAAAGGTCACTGGCCTTGGTGATCAAGGCTTGATCAAAGGTCATTGGTAAGCTTGGGCACAGTGCTAGTTATAGCGTAAATTAGGCATAATATGTTGGGTTGTGCCGTAATAGGTCAATGACCTTGAAGGACCTTGACCCCAAAAATTGCAGACATTGTTTAGAGCCTTCCCTTTTGGCCTCAGCCCTGTTCTAGAGTATTCGAGCCCCGTTCCGGCCCGTTGGGGGGGGGTGCTTGAACACCCCCTCGAGGTCTCCCAGTGGCACGAAAAAACGTCGGCGCGAAGCGACACAGTACTTGTCACACCTTATCATTGATCAATTCCGCAACTTTCCCTCAAACTTTAAGGTTGCGTCATCTCAGGTCAGGTCACCAGTGCAGGTCAAGTGACCTCACCCCAAAAAATGTTTAAGTTGGCGTAAGTAAGAAAAGGGTGAATGTATCGAATTCAAACTTGTACCATATAATGGGCCCAAAAAGTACTAATACATTTATTGCAGAATTTTTCCCATCGATGGCCTAGGGACAGGTACGAATCATGACCTCTCCATTGAAAATGCATGGGGTAAAACGAAAATTTGCCGAAAAATTGCTCTATGTCTGCAGACGCCGCTTGGAATACCCTCGGATTCCCCAAATCATGGTATCCTAGGCCTCTTTATCGGTTCATGTTGCAAGTTTAGACATGTTACCTCTGAGAGTTCATGTGGGGCTTCCTAAGCAGGTTTTAAGACTTGGGTTAATTGCTTTGCAGGAAATATTGATAAAACTCGTATTTTGATACCATTTTTATTGCTATTGTGAGTTGATTCATATGCATACTGACTATGCTAGGCTAAATGGTGACCTTGACCAAGCCTTAGGTCAGGTCATTTTTTATGTTTTGACCTAGTATAGTCATATTATGCATTATTTGATGATTCGCCGTAACGAGAGGAAGCGAAGTGTGCCTAAAAATGATTCTAGCTCAACTCTGGCAGATGCTAGAGTATATACACAGAGCCATGTTGTAAGCTTTGTCTCGGGAGAGGGGCCCTAGCGCTGATCGCGGGAAAAATCCCCAATGGCCCCCAGGGGCCCTCAGGGAGTCAGGAAATCTGGCGTGGGTGGAATCCGGTAGGAGGATTTTGGGTCTCCAAAATCAGCTGAGGGGTCCGTGCCAGTTAAGGGGGCCCCAGATAAGGGCCCCGACGAGCTCATTTGACCTCAGCGCCAACACAGGATTCTCAAGACTAGCGTGGGGTGCCTACCTATTTAAACTGTTTCTAAATAAGCTCAGGAACCCAAAACTAACCCAGGGGTCCAATTTTCAACTCATGGGGCCCAGACACTCTGAGGGGAACCTGCAGAAGCTCAGAAGGCCCATAAAACTAATAGGGCCAGACTAGCTGGGTGCCTCGACGAACTAGTGCCCAGATACGCACAACAGGCCCCAAACAAGCTGGAGGGATCTATATCAGTTAAACGAAAACAATACCAACCCAGGGGACCCTGACCAGCTTAAGGGACACTAATCCAGCTTGGGGCTCAGAGCTCAGAGCTCCAGCTTTTAGCTCAGAGGGCCCAGGACCGGTTGAGGGGGCCCTATATCAATAAAAGGGCCCAAAAAGCTTAATAGGCTTCAGCGGCGACATATAGGTTTCAAGTTCAGTGTGAGAGCCTGGTTAACTAAAGCGGTCCCAGATCAGCTGAGGGGACTCGATATAAACTCAGGGAAGTCACCGAAAACTCAGGGGCCCAGGCCCGCAGAGGTTCTGCGGCCTATGAGGCTCAGGTTAGCGTCAATCGGCTATTTCAGTATGGAGCCGTTAGCCAGGACAACTGTGATAAGTGGAGGTGGTGGATACGACACCTCAGTTTTTACCATGACCGAATATAACTGTATTATTTGCTCATCGTGCTTCAGTTAGTGTCAGTGGGTGCTTTCAGCATTTTCTACCACGGTACCAGTCGTTAGCTGGCCTGAAATATGCTTGATGGTAAACGTGAACATGTCCTCACTGAGAGGAAGCTTTCATGAAAATAAGCATTTACAAATCCTTTTTTAAACGCGTTCTTCATTGACACTGGCCGCCTTTTGGGTGTTAAATTGGCCAGTGGCGGATCCAAGGGGGCATACGCGGATCCAGGATTGCCGATCGGGGGGGCACCTTCCCGGGGGGCGCCATCCGGACCGGGGGCGCCATCCGGACCAGGGGGCGCCACTTATGACCGGCAAAAGCTATCAGGTGGGCGCCAAATCCTATCGGTGGGCGCCGACTTTCGCATCCTGGGGGGGGTGGGAAGCGACATTTCAGGGGGGCGCCATCGACCTTTCAGGGGGCGCCGAGGGTCGATCGGGGGGGCACGTGCCCCCCTTGCCCCCTGGATCCGCCTATGCAAGGGGGAGGGGAAAAAGGCATTCCCCCAAACGAAAAAGCTCGGGGCAAAACTGCGTTTTCGCCCCCCAAAGCGATCGACCTCCTTTTTTCCCCTACTCCTTCTTAGTTTATAAGCAAGATTTTGGTGTTACAACTCTCAACTTCAAACAGAACATAAGTTGATAAGATGTTCCCTGGCCTGTCCCCTCGAATCCGGAAATGTAAAAAACACTGAGGATTATATATTCGGGCACAGCCCTTCATCAGAATCATGGAGTAAATATCAATAATGCTCAGTTATAGTATAGCCAGACCTCCATAGTATAGCAAGTCATAGTATAGCCAGCCTTGGATGGGAAGAAGTATCTCGAGCCCATATTTTTCACCCCGTGAAGTTTTTTTTTTGCTTTTCGCCTCAAATACCCAAAATTCTACGGGCAAGTGATATTGGTAGCGCAGCTTTTTACTGCGTGACGTTTTTTTTTTGCTTTTCGACTTTGGTTTGCTCCTCCCAAACCGACCGGCTAGATCCGCCACTGAAATTGGCGCCCCTCAGGTTCGGCGCCTCCCAGGTTCGGCGCCCTCCGAGCCTGGGCCCCCCCCTTAACGAAATCCTAGATCCGTCACTGCCTCCCGTGACCTTAAATGTGACCTGACAAAAAATGGTTCAAATGTTTTCGATGGAGAAGTGGATGGGCAGCCCAACGCCGTTTACCGTTTTTCGCTACCTACCGTGGTTCTCGAGATCTTAGGGGGGCGGGTACCCGCCCCCGTCAATGCAAAGGTGGCTCAGACCCCCGTCAATGCGCGTGTTAGGGGCGCGGTAGTGGAGTGGTCAGCGTAGCTGTCTGCCACGCAGCCGACCCGGGTTCAAGGCCCGGCGGCTTCCCTGAACAAGGAGCAAGCTGGCTCCCGAGAAACCCTTCCAACAGGGAAAGAGTTGGCGACGCCATATGACCCTGGCAGTTGGTGCGTCGATAAGCCCCAAGAATTATTATTATTATACAATGCGCGTGTTAATTGTCAAACAATAGTTGAAATCACCAAATGCGGTCTAGTTCCATCTAGCTTCAACGGCGTAGAGCACTAAATTTCGAGCGGCACGGCTCAAAGGGGGTACACCACCTGGCAATCAAAAGGGCACCCGGCACCGATGGGGACACGTGCCCCCTGTGCCCCCTGGCTGCGGCCCTGGACAGTAGATAAACTACGGGAGGCATTAAATAAGTTCATGGGGCCCGTATCAGCTCAGGGGGCACTTAAACAGCTAATAGGGCACCAGGCAAGCTCGGAGGCATCAGACTAACTCAAAGAGCATTATATAGATTCAGAAAGCACAATTATTTTCTCGGGGGTGGGGGGGCACCAGATTGACTACGAGGGCATCAGATCAGCTCAGAGGGCACATGCTCAGCTCTAGGGTTCAAGACAAGTGCTCAGGGGGCATAAGATGAGGTCAAGGGGCACCAGATTAGCTCTGCCCATACGATTATTGGCGACGAAGAGGCGTTATCTGGAAACGGATACTTGCCTATACTCTTCCCGGGTGCTTGGAAAGGCGACAGAATGCCCTAACTTACCGAAAAGGCACTTAATTGTCAAACAATAGTTTAAATCGCTAAATGCAGTCTAGTTCAATCTAGGCTCAACGGCGTAGGGCACTAAATTTCGAGCGGCACGGCCCAAAGAGGGTACACCACCTGGTAATCAAAAGGGCACCCCGGCACCGATGGGGGGCACGTGCCCCCTGTGCCCCCCCTCTCTGGCTGCGCCCCTGCTGGTCACTCCCATTTCCGTAAACACTAATACAGTATCGCAATGTAGACAAGCATTAATCCCTGCTAGTAAGTCCCTTGGCAAGGGAGTAATTTCTCAGCCAAGAAACTTACCGGGCCATTAACTAACGATGCCGTCGTTCAACAGAGATGTTCAACATCCAGGCTCTGAAGGGGCAGTCTCTCAGTCATATTTGTCATTTGTAGCCACCGACAAGGAAACGTTTAGGCGATACCCTCAATGGATTCATCCCGCCAGTGTGAATGAATCACGAACCAAGAGTCTCAAAATTCTCAATACTTAATATTACAGATAAGATAATACCTCATTAACCCTTCACCGCTTGGGGCAGGTGGAGGGTCCGATCGGATTCCTCACTTTTCCTGAACGGTTCTAGGCCTACTTAAAATGAGACGTAAGTCCTTTGCAGGCCTTCAGGATTATTAATTGGACAACTTATGACAAAAAATTGACATCAGGCCAAGTGAGGCAACGAGTTATACGTCATTTATAAAATCATTTAAGGCGATTCCGTTCTTCTAAAATGAGGCTGACAAATCCAGAATGTAATTCGGCTTCTAGAAGAGCTTCTAGAAGTGATCTAGCTCAATCAAGTGGTTGCCGCCCTGTTAGCTCAGTTGGTAGAGCCTGAAGCTCCGGCCCACTGCTCAGTAACATACAGTGGCAGTGCATGGCCAGTAGGGTGCATCAAACGCCCCATGATTTTCATTTTTGGATAAATTAGCTTAGCGGCCCGTCACATTTTGTTGTTTCAGACATGAAAACCTCAAATCCCAATTTTTGGGAAAATCTATATTGGGCTAGGGGTGCCACCTAGCGGTCAAAGTTTCAATTTTTGCAATTTTTAATATTAATTGGGTCTCCCGTGGAAATTGTATTATCATAAAATAGGACCCAGCAGTGGTCAAATACTGTTTTCCAAGCTCCAAATCACCTGTGCAGTCACTTTCGCGCATTTTGGACGCCAGCTAGGGGTGCCACCTGACGGTAGAAGTTTGCAACGTTTTGCGTTTTGGTGAGTTTTTATCAAAAATAATTGTTGAACCATCCTGGATTAGAACTTTGTTGTAATTATGAACTACTCCTGTAGGTCAAAGTATCTGGTAAAGGCATTTACAACTTTTGGCAATGAGTGACATCTGGTGGCCGAAATTAATTTCTAAGTTTTTAGGAAATTAATGACTATGACAAAAATGAGTAAGAAGTTTTGGTTGAGTTCCAACGATAATTTGTGTTGCAAATTCCTCTCAAGTGTCAGATATCACCTTCAAAATTTCCGGACCAATATTTAATCTTCCTTTTCCGTTTTTTTCATCAAATCATCCATTTTCTTCCATACCGTTTCATGGTTTTCGGTAGTTCTCACACGACCTCCTCTTATTTTAGAAATTCACCGGAGCACAGTGGGCGGCTAAGTTGGGATATTTCTGGAAAGAACCCAATCGTTCAGCGATTTGAGGTATTATTCCTATTACAATACAAGGCCAGTTATACAATGCTGGGACCAAAACATCTTGATTCATCAATATATAAAATGCTTGAAGGTTCCAGCGTAAGTACCTTGCATGAAAAGCACCGTTGTGGGAGCTAAGCTCATGTACGATGATTAACGCCAAGAGCCGATGTTTCCAAATTAACGCGAAATGTCTTAGACTATTGTAATCATGTTACTTTAGGTTATTGCTTATGTTATTATTGTAATTAACTTACACCGATCTTTCTATTACAAATATGAGATTTGTAAGAGACATTCATAGCACAGCTCACGGCCTGTTTGATTGATTTTTGGGGCTTATCGATGCACCAACTGCAGGGTCATACGGCGTCGCCTGCTCTTACCCTTTTGGAGAGGTTTCTGGGGAGCCAGCTTGCTCCTCGTTCAAGTAAGTCACCGGGCCTTGAACCCGGGTCGGCTGCGTGGAAGCCAACTGCGCTAACCACTCCACTGCCGCGCTCACAACTCATGGCCTCGACAAGACGTCATGTTCAGTTGCGCTAGTTTTGACCACTGATAGTCACACTTGACTGTTTCTATTTCTACTATTCACACAACACCACTTTCTTGAGCACACAGATGACTCGTGTTTCGGTTTCCTTGAGCGTAGATCAGGCTGCCTTTTCGTTTTTTCCCAACCGCTTGCAGAATGTTCTGCAAGTGTCGCTTAGACTACACTGTCATTTGAAAGTCCGAGGCCATCTTTCCTCCCTTTACGGCGGTATCATTGGGAATATGTATGGCCCTGGGCTTTACCCTTGCTGCCTGGTAGGTAGATGAGTCAGGCCCGTCACTGACATCCAGCTCTAGGAACCCGGTGTCTAGCTTCAGGAGTCTGAATTTAGACCACGATTCAGGTTCAGCCAGGTCTACCAACTTATTCTCTGCTCACTCTCTGCGAACTCTGGGGCCGAGGTGGCCTGGTGGCTTTGTTGCCAGTCTTCGGATCGGATAGCATGGATTAACGTGGGTTCAATTCCCACGGCGGGAAACCGCCTTCCGTGTCCGATTTGACCCGGTGGAGAGGATCCTTGAACACCCACGCCAATACTCCCTGTAATTGGGCATGTGTGCATGTTGGGAGTGGCCCTAATAAAAAAAAATAAAATAAAAAACACGATTTCCCGGACCCACTTCTTTCACAACTGAGAGGTGCCTCGGGTATGATCTTGAGCTTCACCACAAGAAAACGTTTTGCAAGCTGACTTCGCACAGGCTGAGATGTCAAGTTGCTGAAAAGAGCAAGGGAACCATCTTTAAGGTGAAGTACCGCTGATGGCTAAAAGCCAGCAGTGCACCGGTGCCAACAACTTCGTTCACCCAGTCCCCATAACAGGATAAGTGGTGATTAAGATTCAGATCATGCCATGTGGAACCCACTGCGTCCTGGCATATCATGCATTACAAGCCATAGACGGAGGTGATGAAGGTCCCGAACCGCCAAAGCTTTGACATTAGTTCCTGCGTTGGAGCTTTTTTCGTCCTGAACGTTGGAAATGTGGTGCTCGGACGTGCATATCTTCATCGCATAAGGCAGTCTGCTCATCCATCTAGCTCTACGCATTGCTCGAAAATATACATCTGAATTATTTGATCCAAGGAAAATAATTCCTAATTCTTTGAACTCCTCGTGGTCATCACAGCTTTGATTCGGACAGACAGTTGGAAGGAGCTTCTCTTTGAGTTCCATTAGGAACAGGCGACTTTCTGGTGAAGTTGAGTTTATTTGAAAGATAAACTCAACCGTCTTTCATATTTCGCCTATCTTGATAAATAATCAATTTAGAAATATTGTTCATTTTTTGGCCCGTTTTCTTCAGTGTTTAATGAACGTAAGTAGGTTTTTGTTCGAATTATTGGTTAGGCAAGCAGAATTTCTCAATATCGAGTCTGTTGAAAGCACTGGCGTGGACTTTTTCCCCGACTTAGTGCCTGTCCGCAGACCAGAGCAAAGCCTTGTTCAGCCGGTTTTAGATTTGGATGCAGGCGGCTGATCGATGACCTGTGTTCGACTCTGTTGTGGCAAACACCATGTTCACCACTGCGTCTGAACACTCCTGCCGTTCAAGAAGCTCAACCGTCAAATTTGATATGGGGAGCCGTATTTTCCATTCGTTGTCTTACTCTACCACGGTGTAAGCAGTAATTAGTTTCCATGTCCGCTCCCCACAACTTGTTTCCGTCAATCTTCGTTCTTAGCCTTGTGTGTACGAGAAGGCATCAAATTACAGTAAAACGGTAGTTTATCACTCAAAAAATTAGCTGCAAGCAGGACCAGTGTCCTCAATAAATAAAAATGGATGAACAGAAACCAATGTAAATTTTTAACTTCGGCCGCCAGGTAGTGCCATATAAAGAAATCCAAAATGCATGAAATCCGTCTCGCAAGTACCTTGAGGTCGATTCCGCAAAAGCTCGTTTCAGCTGGACCAAAATACACAATGATTCTGTCCCCACATTTAATGAAACAAATTGTAAAAAAAACTGTCAAAATTGATTTTTTCACCGCTAGGAGGCACCCCTAAAAGATGTCTAAAATCCATGAAATTGGGCAGGCATGTGCTTTTAGGCCAGCGCAACAGTGTTTGGTGACAAAACAGTCCACTAATGAAATGAGACGACTTCTGCGGCCAATCCAAAGTAAATCTAAAAATGGTCAAAATTGAAAACTTTGGCCGCTAGGTGGCACCCTAGCCCCTTTCGAAATTTCAAAATATTTCATATTTGGACTCACTAGGTCCAAGGCAAAAAAATTGGGCCGGGCCGCGTAGCTAATTTCAAAAGTCGGGGCGTTTGATGCACCCTAATGGCCAGGCTTGGGATCAGTTTCCCTGAGACGCTCCGCCGCTCTATGATTACCCGACGTAGATCGCCTGGCAACTGACTGGTGAGAGGGTGACCTGAGCGGGGCGGCCGTCCCTGTGCTTTGTGGGACGTTAAACTTTGGCCTCTAAATTGACCATTAGGCTGCATCAAATGCCCCGACTTTTGAAATTAGCTACGCGGCCCGGCCCAATTTTTGCCTTGGACCTAGTAAGTCCAAATATGAAATATTTTGAAATTTTGGAAGGGGCTAGGGGTGCCACCCTAGCGGCCAAAGTTTTCAATTTTGACCATTTTTGGATATACTTTGGATCGATCTCAGAAGTCGTCTAATTTTATTATTGGACTGTTTTGTGACCAAACACTGTGGCACTGGTCTAAAAGCACATGCATGCCCAATTTCATGGATTTTAGACATATTTTAGGAGTGCCTCCTGGTGATGAAAAATCAATTTTGGCAGTTGTTTTACAATTTGTTTCATTAAATGTGTGGACAGAATCATTTTGTATTTTGGTCCAGTTGAAACGATATTTTGCTGAATCGACCTCAGGGTACTTGCGAGACGGATTTCGTGCATTTTGGATTTCTTTTTATGGCACCACCTGGCGGCCGAAGTTTCAAATTTATATTGGTTTCTGTTCATTCGTTTTTATTTATTGAGGACATAGGTCGTGCCTGCAGCTAATTTTTGGGGTGATAAACTACCGTTTTGCCGTAATTTGATGCCTTCTCGTACACACAAGGCTAAGAACGAAGAAAGACGGAGACAAGTTGTGGCGAGCGGACATGGAATCAAATTGCTGGTTACACTGTAGTATAGTAAGAGAACGAATGGAAAATACGGCTCCCCCATATCGAATTTGACGGTTGAGCTTCTTGAACGGCGGGAGTACTCAGACGCAGTGGTGAACATGATGTTTGCCACAACAGGGTCGAACACAGGTCATCGATCAGCCGCCTGCCTACAAATCCAAGATCGGCTGAACAAGGCTTTGCTCTGGTCTGGGGACATGCACTAACTCGGGGGAAAAGTCCACGTCAGTGTTTTCAACAAACTCGATATTGAGATATTATGCTTGCCTAACCAATAACTCTAACAAAAATCTACTTACATTCACTATACACGTGTTATGCACGTCCGAGCACCACATTCTTTACGTTCAAGACGAAAAAGCCCCAACGCAGGAACTTATGTCAAAGCTTTGGCGGTTCGGGACCTTCATCACCTCCGTCTATGGCTTGTAATGCATGATATGCCAGGACGTAGTGGATTCCCCATGCTGAATCGTAACCAGCACTTGTCCTGTTATGGGGACTTGCAAAACGTTTATTGGTGGTGAAGCTCAAGATCATACCCGAGGCACCTCTCAGTCGTCAAGGAAGTGGGTCCGGGAAACCATGTTTTTGCAGAGTTTGAGCAAAGAGACTAAGGTGGTAGACCTGGCTGAACCTGAATCGTGGTCTAAATTCAGACTCCTGAAGCTGGACACCGGGTTCCTAGAGCTGGATGTCAGTGACAGGCCCGACTCACCTACCTACAAGGCATCTAGGGTAAAGCCCAGGGGCATACATGTCCCAATGATACCGCCGTAAGGGGGAGGAAAGATGGCCTCGGACTTTCAAACGACAGCGCAGTCTAAGCGACACTTGCAGAACATTCTGCAAGCGGTCGGGAAAAAAACGGAAAAGGCAACCTGATCCACGCTCAAGGAAACCGAAACACGAGTAATCTGTGTGCTCAAGGAAGTGGGGTTGTGTGAATAGTAGAAATAGAAACAGTCAAGTGTGACTATCAGTGGTCAAAACTAGCGCAACTGAACATGACGTGTTGCCGAGGCCATGAGTTGTGAGCGCAGTAGTGGAGTGGTCAGCGCAGCTGGCTTCCACGCAGCCGACCCGGGTTCAAGGCCAGGGGACTTACTTGAACGAGGAGCAAGCTGGCTCCCAAGAAACCCTTCCAAAGGGAAAGAGTTGGCGACGCCGTATGACCCTGGCAGTTGGTGCGTCGATAAGCCCTAAAAATCAATCAAATAGGCCGTGAAATGTGCTATGAATGTCTCTTACAAATTCCGTATTTGTTATCGAAAGATCGGTGTTATGTTAACTACAATGATAACATAAGCAATAACCTAAAGTAACATGAATGCAACAATCTAAGACATTTCGTGTCAATTTGGAAACATCGGCTGTTGGCGTTAAAGAGAAAGTGGCAACTTCATAACGTGTTTTTAACTGAGATAGCCAAGTTGTAAAGCAAGTCAGAAAACCCGGTACTCCATATATCATTTGTCTTGGAACTCGATATTTCCGTAGAAAAAAAGCTAAAACCTACCTGACACCTACCCCTCATCTACCCCTCGCCGGGTGGCCATTGTTGTGAGGTGCTGGTGTGACGACATATGCTGACTTCACGATGAGCATCAGCCAATTGAAGCCCTTGAAGCGTTTCAAGTATGGTAGTGGTTGCCAAATCATGACATCATCCACTGGCAGATATTTATTTCTTTTCGTAGAGGAGCATTTTAAAAATCAAAATATTACGCTTTTTGTAAATTTTTCAGATAAATCATAAGTTGTTTCATTATTTTCAGCTAAAAGTACGCTTAATTACACTAAATTCCAGGATTCGACCAAGGTGCCACATTCCCTTTAATCATCGTACATGACCTTAGCTCCCACAACGGTGTTTTTCAGGCAAGTTACTTAAGCTGGAACCTTCAAGCATTTCATAGATTGATGAATCAAGATGTTTTGGTCTCAGCATTGTATAACTGTCTTTGTATTGTAATAGGAATATTACCTCAGATCGATGAACGATTGGGTTATTTCACGAAATATCCCAACCGAGCCGTCCACTGTGCTCCGGTGGATTACTAAAATAAGAGGAGCTCGTGCGAGAACTCCCAAAAACTGTGACACATTATGAAAGGAAATGGATGATTTGTTGAAAAACAACGAAAAAGGAAGATGAAATATTGCTCCGGAAATTTTAAAGGTGATATTTGTCACTTGAGAGGGATTTGCGACACAAATATTCGGTGGACCTCTACCAAAACTTCTTACTCATTTTTTCATAGTCATTAATTTATTCGAAATTTAGAAATCAATTTCAGCCACCAGATGTCACTCATTGTCAAAATTTATAAATCCCTTTAACAGATACTTTAGACCTACAGGGATAGTAGTTCATAATTACAACAAAGTTCAAATCCAGGATGGTTCAACAATTATGTTCGATAAAAACTCACCAAAACGCCAAACGTTGCAAACTTCTACCGTCAGGTGGTAGCCCTAGCTGGCGTCCAAAATGGGCAAAAGGGACTACACAGGTAATTTGGAGCTTGAAAAACAGTATTTGACCACTGCTGGGCCCGATTTTATGATAATAAAATTTTCACGGGCGATCCAACGAATATTAAAAATTGAAAAAATGGAAAATTTCACCGCTAGGTGGCACCCCTAGCCCAATACAGATTTTCCAAAAATTGGGATTTGAGGTTTCCATCTCTGAAACAACAAAATGTGACGGGCTGCGAAGCTAATTTATAAAAAAATAAGAATCATGGGGCGCTTGATGCGCCCTATTGACCATTTATCGCTGGAGTTGCTCGTTCGGATGGTGGGCTCGGGTTCTCCGTGACAGCTCCCTTGATGACTTAAGTGAGACATCGACTCCAATAACCGAACTTGTAACAACTTGGGCAAAGTTTATAAAACAAGTCACTAATTATTCCAGACCAAGTATGATCGAGATGCCTCAGACATTGCGATGACATCCAGCAAGGCTTTGGATCTCAAACCAATCAAAGCAGTCGAAGCAATCGCCCCACTGTCAGGTTGGGGGGATTTTGGACCGGCTGCTTATTAGGTTTAACCTTCGCCCGGGTGGGGGTCTTTTTAGACCCCCTCTGGTTTTTCCGAAGTGACCAAAAAACGGCGGCGCGCAGCTCCGCCAAACCTGGTCTAGCTGTTCCTTCATCATTTTTACATCTTTCCTGAAAATTTTGGCTCAAGGTCATATCAGGTCAGGTCACCAGGTCAGGTGAAGTGACCCCACCTCAAAAATACTTAGGACGGCATAACTAAAAGAAGGGTTAATCGATCAAGTTGAAACTCATACCACATCTTGGGCCCACCAGGAGCTACAACATTTATTCCGGGATTTTTGATATTGGTGACCTAAGGTCATGTGCAGAGCATGACCTCCCCATTGACAATGCATGGGGAAAATCACGAAATGAGCTTTTCTCAGTAAGTATGGATGGAATCAACTTCAAACATCGGTTGCGACTTGCTCTTAGCCCATTTCTGAAGCTGATACCAAAATTTTTGACTTGTGACCTTTAAAAGGTCACCTTAGGTCAAATAAGCATTTTTTGGTGTTTTTCTCTATAAATTTTGAATAAACTAAGATAGAGCTTTTATTTTGTCACCAAAGTGTTTGTATAGTCACTGGAAGTCAAATGATATACATCATGACTATACCAGGTCAAGTTGGGTCAGACCGTTGACCTGGGTCAGGTCAAATTCTTAAATTTGACCTGGCATAGCAATATCATATATCATTCGATTTGTATTGACGAGAGGATTGCAATGGTGCATAAACTATGGCTGTATCTTGTTTGGTTCGGAAGCTATTAGCGAAAAAGTAAACGCCCTTATGCATGGGTGGCTATGGACATTGCCAAGAATATGCCCAATATTTAGTGACCTGTAGCTCCCTAGGCTTTGACCTGACACGAAAATGAATAATTCCACTGTTATGAAAGCGCATCGCAAGAGCTTTCCGAATGGTGTTAGAAAAATGTTTCTAGCTATCATAGTTTCTGAGATATAGGAGGTTTTCTTAGTACACGTCATATTAGCGATTTTGACCTATTTTGACCTCTGGTGACCTTGATATTGACCTGACAAGAAAAATGACCGAAGTATTTTCGATATCATTTTCGAAGAGCTTTCGATTGCCGTTTTGCGCTTTTTTCCTCTCTTAGTTTTTGAGATCGTGGTGGGGGTCTTTTTAGCCCCCCACCAGGGCGAAGGTGGCTCGTACCCGCCACCGGGGCAAGGGTTAAGAAACTACCTATTCCCTTATGTTTAAATACAATGTTACACTGTGTGGGATTAGCAGTGCCCGTGCCATTGGCTTACTTTAAATGGAATGCTATATCAAGGAAATGCTTAATATAGCTTGCTCTGCCCGGCAACCTACGCTTAACACGCGCACTTGAGGGGGGCCTCGGAGGCCCCCCTCACCTGTTTTTCCAAGGTGGCCAGAGAACCGCTTGTAGCCGAAAAACGAAACGTGGCCACATTAACAGAATTTAATAGCGCGTCGATTGGTGAAGACTTTTTGAAAATCGGCCGAAAATTTTTTGACTTATAGGCTTTCAAAGTCAGACCTGCATTTTGAGATCGCCGTAAACGCGCGGTCGGACCAGTTAGCTTGCATTGAAGACCGAGTGGTGACGTCATAACGTCATATAAGCGGGACTATATGTCAAGGTCACTTCACATGAAAGTCAAGGTCAAGGTCAAAGGTCACAGGTCAAGGTCATATCTGCACTTTCAAGGTCACTGACCACTGTGCGTCCGGCGAAATGACGTTACCCCGTCTGACATATATTATGCTATGACGTCATCGGTACGGTACCCCAATACAAATATCAAGGTTAAAGGTCAAGTTCAAAGGTCATTGGGAAAGGTCAATCCTCATTTCCCGCCAAACAGTGGCTACAGTTTTAGTCAAAGTGTAAATAATAAGTAGTATACCATATGGTGACCTTAAAGGTCAATGACCTTGAATGACCTCGACCCAAAAGTTGTGGGGAAGCCTCTTTGAGACCTCTTCTCTAGGAACCTTGTCCGCCTTTAGCTTATTCCCGCCATTTTCCTGCATAATCACAGCATTTACCAATCGATCCCAGCATGGCCAATATTTGACCTTTACGACATCGTTTGACCTTGAAGATATTGACCTAGGTCAATGAAAATTGGTCATCATGTAGATCACCATAGCCCCCACCCACCTACCAAGTTGCGTTTTTCTAACCCTCTTAGTTTCCGAGATCTTAGGGGGCCTACCAGGCCCCCTCCAGTGCGCGTTAGTGCCAGACCCCCCTCCAGTGCGGGTGTTAAGCCTTTATGCACTAATTAGGCTATCACGCTCTCCAGCCCACGCAGTGCACATCATTGAGGCTGAGTAACGGTCCGAGACGGCCGTTCGATACTTTACCTTGGCTTAGTTACCTAGCCATAACCATCTCTGTCTCTGTGCACTCGTGGCTTCAACCACACTAAATGTTTTTACCCACATTTCTATAGTTTGTCTCAAAGGAACAAACCTGACAGAAAAATAATTTGAACTTAATGCTTTCACTAAATAACTTGACTGAATAGTAAATGACAATAAATAAGCCTGCCGGTAGGTATAGCTTTCTTTTCTGTATACCACCCCATGGCTATAAAATTTCATTTCATAAGGCATTTCATGCTTCCACATTGGTTATTTAGCCTACATTTGTCTGGGACACTTACCACGCTCATGGGTCGCTTCAACTCGGGGACTGTTGGGTATTTCCCAATCATGGGATTTAATAAAATCGAAGGTAAAGAACAGCCAGTAGTTTTTCGTCGACTCACCAGTTTGAGAAATATTTCGGCATTTGAATTTGGTATCGAAGTTGTGCTTTAACGCAAAAAATATGTAAACTTCAATCCAGTCCTTGGAAACAAAAAAGGGGAAAACAAAAATGGCAACGAGATGATCTGAGCGACCATTCTCTTGATTGACCCGATAAAAACGAAAATATCTAGAATCGGTGAACTAACGCAATCCAACAGCCCACTGGTCAGATTTCCACGTCCCACCCCGCCCTCTCCTCCGCAACAGCCCACTGGTCAGATTTCCACGTCCCACCCCGCCCTCTCCTCACCAACAGCCCACTGGTCAGATTTCCACGTCCCACCCCGCCCTCTCCTCACCAACCGGTCATACGCATTTTTCCACCCAAGCAAGCATCGTGCTCCATCCCCCCCGCTCGCCAAAGCTTTGGACCAGTTGCCCCCCACCCCTAAAATGTCGGAATCCACCAGTGGTTTGGTCTTTCTCATTTAACCCGCGCCCCACCGGGGGCCGGCGCCACCTTCACCCCACCGGGGGCCATCGATGGCCCCCCTCTAACTCCGAAAATATGGGCGTTAGCGCAAATCTGCAAAGTGCAATAGAAAGCTCGCGTGAATTCAGTAAGAAATTACTTCACATGTTTTAGTGCTCAGGTCAATGGTTTGACCTCCAGAGGTCAAATTAGGTCAAGATCGGCTATTTTCACTCAAATATGCAATGATTAAGCAAACTGGTCATAACTCTTATGTCATTAGAGCTATTGAGGCCTGGTAAAGTTCATTTGATAGGAAATTGCCAGTACTTTTTCCGCTATGTGAAAGGTAAAGACCTACCGCCAGTGGTTTGGCCTCCAGAGGTCACCTCGTGACCTAATATGACCTGAGGTCACGAAAGGTCACAAAGTGACCTTGCCGTATATAAAATGAAAGCCAGTGACGAGGCAAACACGATGGTGTTTGTTTCACCGCTCTAGCTTAATTAGGTCAAAAGTTATTGTCAAAATACTGTTTTTGACCTCTGGTGACCTTGGATGACATTGGAAAAGTCAAAGGGCAAATATGACCCCTGGGATCCGTGAAAGGGTGTCCAAAAACGCTGTTCTGAGCAGTCTGAGTATTTGCAATCATTTTTGTGGCTTTTATATCATGAAACAGGTTTTCCCCATGCTTTTCCAATGGGAGAGGTCGCCTCGTGACCTGACCTCAGGGCACGAAATGGAAAAATCCCGGATATACACCTTTATAGACAGACCCTGGAGGGTTCATGAAGTGTAGGAAGTTTCAAATCGATCGACTTTGAAATGTAGCTCTTACAGAGCTCTAAAGTTGAAGTGAGGTGAACTTGGTTGACCTCGTCTGGTGACCTGACCTTGGGTGACCCGGGGTAAAAAATTTCAGGGATGATGGGAAAATGATGCAGTGAGAGGTAGAGCCCTCAACCGCGGTGCTGCGCCTCGTCGTTTTTCTGCTATCCCGGAAAACCTTAGGGGGGCCATCGATGGCCCCCCGGTGGGGCGAGGGTTAAGAGCATAAGTGTCGCCACCGGCAAAAAAGTGGGGGAGCCAGCCAAACTTCAACCTGATGCTGACAAAAAACTTTCAACGTCAGGACCAAAAACTGTTCGAATTTGGGCTCTTCGTTGCCTCCCGCAGCGTCTGGATATAAGAATGTCCGGTTTTCTCTCATTTTGACTAAGATCAGGAAATTTTTGGCCAAAAAGTGTGGGGGGCTAGGCCCACCCTGGCCCCCCTTTTCCGACGCGTATGGTTAAGAGAGCAACACCGCATGAAAGCGGCTTAGAAAGGACGTCATAACTCGTAGGCATGAACTTACATTATCAATTATAGGGCAACATTTGTTGAATTGATCATGTAACAGGTAGGCATGCAAAATAATGCGACTCTCCTCGGAAAAATTACAACTCCGAGGAGGGTAAAAAATAGCACCCCAAGTGCAGGTGAAGTTATTATATGACTTCTTAGGTCACTGGACTGCTTAGAGGAAAGATGTGTGTAATTACTCATGAGGATTAAAAAAACAGTGGATTTTTTTTATTTCCAGCCTTAAGGCCAATTCATCATAAAGTAATGAGCGAAAGAGCATCCCATTGCTGGAAAATTGGGATTTTCAGAAACTGAGGAATGCCTAATTACAGCTCGAAAACTGTAATTTGTATTCATTGACTATGAAACAACCACATTCGTTAATTGGATTATTGTACGGGCAATCAAAATTTTAAGCATCTAGATTACTATGGTCCTCGGATGCTGTTCGATTACCTATATTCCCCAAGGTAGCCACCACCACTCAGATCGTGTCCTTGAAGAAATAACGGAGGTTTAATCTTTTGCCACATCGGCTGATAAATTTTGTGTAAGCCATGGTTGAAAGGCGCACAGAAAACCAGTCTGCTTTAAAAAAACAAATTAACCCGCGCCCCACCGGGGGTCCGGCGCCACCTTCGCCCCACCGGGGGCATCGATGGCCCCCCTCTAACTCCGAAAATATGGGCGTTAGCGCAAATATGCAAAGTGCAATAGAAAGCTTGCGTGAATTCAGTAAGAAATTACTTCACATGTTTTATTGCTCAGGTCAATGGTTTGACCTCCACAGGTCAAATTAGGTCAAGATCGGCTATTTTCACTCAAATATGCAATGATTGAGCAAACTGGGCATAACTCTTATGTCATTAGAGCTATTGAGGCCTGGTAAAGTACATTTGATAGCAAATTGCCAGTACTTTTTCCGCTATGTGGAACGTAAGGACCTCCCGCCAGTGGTTTGACCTCCAAAGGTCACCTCGTGACCTAATATGACCTGAGGTCACGAAAGGTCAGAAAGTAACCTTGCCGCATATCAAATGAAAGCCAGTGACAAGACAAACACGATGGTGTTTGTTTCACCGCTCTAGCTTAATTAGGTCAAAAGTTATTGCCAAAATACTGTTTTTGACCTCTGGTGACCTTGGATGACCTTGGAAAAGTCAAAGGGCAAATATGACCCCTGGGATCCGTGAAAGGGTGTCCAAAAACGCTGTTCTGAGCAGTCTGAGTATTTGCAATCATTTTTGTGGCTTTTATATCATGAAACAACTTTTCCCTATGCTTTTCCAATGGGAGAGGTCGCCTCGTGACCTGACCTCAGGGCACGAAATCGAAAAATCCCGGATATACACCTTGTAGACCCTGGAGGGGTTATGAAGTGTAGGAAGTTTCAAATCGATCAACTTTGAAATGTAGCTCTTACAGAGCTCTAAAGTGAAGTGAGGTGACCTTGGTTGACCTCGTCTGGTGACCTGACCTTGGGTGACCCGGGCTAAAAAATTTCAGGGATGATGGGAAAATGATGCAGTGAGAGGTAGAGCCTTCAACTGCGGTGCTGCGCCTCGTCGTTTTTCTGCTATCCCGGAAAAACCTTAGGGGGCCATCGATGGCCCCCCGGTGGGGCGAGGGTTAAATGGCATAAACATTCATTGAGGTTCCTTTTGTTTACGGGTATATTTCCCCGAAGGAGAACGTGGGTTCAACGTGGGTTCAATTCCCACGGCGGGAAACCGCCTTCCGTGTCCGAACACCCACGCCAATACTCCCTGTAATTGGGAAAGTGTGCCTGTTAGGAGTGGCCCTAATAAAATAAAAATGATTAAATAAAAGGAAAAAAAGGCAGTGGAAAAACTAGACATGTTTTAAATCACCCTGACCATTCTCAATGTTATAGTGCTCAACAAGTATTTCTGTGTTGTAAAATGCTTACAAAATAATGCAAACACGCCAGCACTATAGATGTACAAGGTACCCTCCACTGCCATTGCCCACATTACCTGCAGATTGATTCCCACGAGTACGGCGGCCAGCAGCGCTGCCAGGGAGATGCATCGCACTGCCCGACCGGCCATCCTCCGGCGGCGCAGAGCTGACCGATGCCCCGTGCCCCGCGAACGCCTCCTCCCGGCCAGCGACAGGTCTGCTCCCGTGCGGCTACCGCGCCGGCTACGGCTCCAACGTCCAACAGAGTCGTCTCAGATCAGCGTGGCTTCTTCAGATGTCTCCAGATACCTCACAGTGAATAACCCCTTTGGTAGCTTCTCGGTTCCCGCCGGTGACGTGAGCACTACAGTTAAAAGTATACCTATTACAACCGATATATACCGTCTTCAAGATGAGGAACAGCTCAAGCAGATGACGCCTAAAAATAAATTTGAGGTGCTAGCTGTCAGCAGGCAGCGCAGTGTGAGCTCGCGCGTCACCCATGCCCTGTACACTACACGTCGCTGGGCCCTACCACGTGACGCCCCCCACATGCACGGGGCTTCTGACGTCTGGCCGCGACCTCCACACGGCGCCGGCTTTATATGCATCTGAAGCGCGCTTCTGTCGAGCCCTCCCCAAGGCTGACGTTACGACTTATGTTGCACCGGGGTGTCGACTTATGTACACTTCCGTGCAGGTCATCACTCCTCTGTGCTTGAGCTTGAAGCCTTCTCCCATGCATGACTATTAAATGGATGCTAAATATATATTTTTTTTCAATTTCGCCATCGAGTGAATGGTATTGAACATGAGCGCCCGACAATTTTCGGCCCATCAAAGATTTCCACTTAAATGTAATCAAAATCTTGAAATCACGAATAAGGTATCAACTCGATGTTCGTACACGAAGACCGAAGTATGATGTGCACGTCAATCAAAATCTAGAAACTGTGAATCCGATCGCCATGAAATTTTCCGAATGTATTGTCTGATCTAAGAGCAAGGATGCATTGGTTTGCATTGGATGCACAGCCGAGGAACAGTACTCGGTTCCTTTTTTTGCGAATCCTCACATGATGTTGATAGAGCACTGAGTCACAGGCCTCAGTCAAGGCAGTGCCCCTGGAACAGCCGACTTTTTGGCCTCCATCTGTGGGGTGGAGCAGCTGGGACGCCATTGTGTCAGAGATTCGTTTGGATTTGGCGGCTGAAGGAGAGAAATTGGGTCAGGAAAGCGTGCTGACCAGAGCGAGACCATCTCTGGGATACCAGATACGGGGGAGGAAGAGACAATCATGGCTCATGAGAGAGAGAGAGGGATCTCGGTCCCGGAGGGATAGAGAAAGGAGAGAAAGGACTCGTGGTGTGGAGGCCGAAGGAAGAGGAGGCTTGACTCTGGGGTGGCTGATCAGTGGTTAGGCTGGGAGGACTCGCCAGCGCTGAGACCACAGATAATGTGAGTACAAGAAACGATGAGTCGTTCTTTCAAAATTAGTCCCCTGTCTCCCACCGTGCCATAGAAAATGTGAATATAAGGAAAATCCGAGCAGCGAAAGTGAAAACGTGAATTTACGTCAGCATGGTTCCTCGTGGTGTGATGAGCCAAAAATGTGCATTGATGCCGATTAAGCTCGAGCGCCACAGTGTTTATCCTCTGGAATTGTAATTTTAATTTGACAACGCCACGTTATGCCTGTTTCTTTGGTTGATGTCAATTATCTCGTACGTGAACATTTGCTCCGGTGCGTGTGTTGTATCAACTAGCACTCATTGCTTTGATCGCTAACGCATATAATTCTGCTTAGAATGCGTTGTATCGTTCACCTTCACATACATAAAAATCATTTCGGCACATGGTTTCGGCTGAAACCAAACTTATATATATATATATATATATATATATATATATATATATATGTTTGAATATTTCGGAGGGAGTCGTGCCTTAACCCGCGCATTGACGGGGGGGGCGGGTACCCGCCCCCCTCGGTTTTTCGGTGATAGTACAAAAACGGCGGCGCGTAGCGCCACTGTACTTGGCATACCTTTTTCTTCATCATTTTTACAACTTCTGTGAAAATTTTAAGGTTAGGTCATCTCAGGTCAGGTCACCAGTACAGGTCAAGTGACCCGACCTCAAAAAAGTTTAAGATAGCATAAGTCGGAGCAGGGTGAACTTATCCGATTGAAAGTCATATCACATAATGGCCCCACCGAGTTCTCTAAAATATGTTCTGGTATTTTTGATATCGATGACCTAAGGTCAGGTACGAGGCATGACCTCTCCATTGGAAATACATGGGAAAAATAGTTTTTACGGAATAACTCAGTAACGGATGGTGATAGAGCATTTATTTTAGCTGCATTAACTCGCATGGGCTTTGCAGTTCTAATAATATGCATTTTATATAATTTGGCCCTGACCTGACCTCAGGTCAGGTCAAATCCTTGATTTGACCTAGGAAGGTCAAATCATATATCATTCGATTCGGCTTGCTGAGAGGATTTATATAGTTCAAGTCGTTTTGCTCTATCTTTACTTGTTCAGATGAAATGGCTGAAAAACTGAATTTACATGTTATCCTTATGACGGCATGTTTTGACCTCTCGTGACCTTAAATGTGACCTGACAAAAAATGTTCCAAATGTTTTCGATGGAGAAGTGGATGGGCAGCCCAACGCCGTTTACCGTTTTTCGATACCTTCCGTGGTTCTCGAGATCTTTTGGGGGGTGGGTACCCGCCCCCTCGTCAATGTGAAGGTGGCTCAGACCCCCGTCAATGCGCGTGTTAATACAAGCTTCGTTGAATATTACAGCTTCTTTGGCGTTGATCAGATTCTTCGTGGTCGACTCGAGTTTTCGTATTAGGCTTCGGTCATTTTCGTCATACTGGTGTAAAACATTAGAAAAAGACATAATTCGACGTTTCGTCTCATGTAAGACATATTCATGATATTTTGATACTACAAGCTTCAACTTACATAATAACCTTCGCCCGGGTGGGGGGTCTTTTTAGACCCCCCTCGGGTTTTTCCGAAAGTGACCAAAAACGGCGGCGCGCAGCACCGCCATACTTGGTCTCTAGCTGTTCCTTCATCATTTTTACATCTTTCCTGAAAATTTTGGCTCAAGGTCATATCAGGTCAGGTCACCAGGCCAGGTGAAGTGACCTCACCTCAAAAATACTTAGGACCGCATAACTAAAAGAAGGGTTAATCGATCAAAATGAAACTCATACCACATATTGGGCCCACTAGGAGCTACAACATTTGTTCCGGGATTTTTGATATTGGTGACCTAAGGTCATGTGCAGAGCATGACCTCCCCATTGTCAATACATGGGGAAAATCACGAAATGAGCTTTTCTCAGTAAGTATGGATGGAATCAACTTCAAACATCGGTTGCGACTTGCTCTTAGCCTATTTCTGAAGCTGTTGCCAAATTTTTGACTTGTGACCTTTAAAAGGTCACCTTAGGCCAAATAAGCATTTTTGGTGTTTTCCTCTATAAAATTTGAATAAACTAAGATAGAGCTTTTATTTTGTCACCAAAGTGTTTGTATAGTCACTGGAAGTCAAATGCTATACATCATGACTATACCAGGTCAAGTTGGGTCAGACCGTTGACCTGGGTCAGGTCAAATTCTTAAATTTGACCTGGCATAGCAATATCATATATCATTCGATTCGTATTGACGAGAGGATTGCAATGGTGCATAAACTATGGCTGTATCGTGTTTGGTTTGGAAGCTATTAGCGAAAAAGTAAACGCCCTTATGCATGGGTGGCTATGGGCATTCCCAAGAATATGCCCAATATTTAGTGACCTGTAGCTCCCTAGGCTTTGACCTGACACGAAAATGAATGCCACTGTAATGAAAGTGCATTTCAAGAGCTTTCGAATGGTGTTAGAAATATGTTTCTAGCTATCATAGTTTCTGAGATATATGAGGTTTTCTTAGTACACCTCATATTAGCGATTTTGACCTATTTTGACCTGTGGTGACCTTGATATTGACCTGACAAGAAAAATGACCGAAGTATTTTCGATATCATTTTCGAAGAGCTTTCGATTGCTGTTTTGCGCTTTTTTCTAGCTCTCTTAGTTTTCGAGATCGTGGGGGGTCTTTTTTAGCCCCCCACCAGGGCGAAGGTGGCTCGTACCCGCCACCGGGGCAAGGGATAATAAACACGCAAGTAATATAACACTGGATAAAGTACCTCATGATGGATCGCATTTCTTTGTTTTATTCAAATGAGTGGAACGTTGCAGTCTGTTTTGTGAACCCTCTGTTTAGTGGAAGCAAAAAATATCTAAATAAATATGCCCACTGGAGTGTGAACTAATTTTTTCTATCGTAAGGTGGTAGTGTAGTGAGCAATGTTTATGACCGGCGATTTGTTGCGAATGATGATGGTTTCAAGTGTTGTTAGTCGTCGCCGGTCATTGCAGTGTGCTATGATCTTAGTGTTTGATGTGAGCATGTTGCGGGTGAGGGTGATGTTGTGCTGTTAATATATATATATATATATATATATATATATATATATATATATATATATATATATATGTTACAGGCAGGGTGAAGAACCAGGCATTCTGCAGAATGCCTAGGCATTCTGCAGATTGCCCAGCCAGTTTGGCATTCTGCAGAATGTCTAGGCAATCTGCAAAATGCCTAGGCAATCTGCAGATTGCCAAAGCGTCTGGGCATTCTGAAGAATGCCTAGGCATTCTGCAGAATGCCTAAAAATTTCAGGCATTCTTCAAACTGCCTAACACAATTTGCTCAGATAAGCATCCAATCGAGCAGTTATTCGCTACCAAACAATCTATTTCATCTCGCTCAGTGTTCCAAACACTCCACAGGTCAGGAATCGCTTTATAGAGCCTGTGGTTCTCGGTTGCCTTTTCCAAAAATACATAGGTTTTGTGGCTAATTTCTTTGATCAGATACACCTTCAGTAGTTTGATTTAAACTGAGCAATTTCACCGCTGGTGGGTCCGATTAGACCTCCTTTGGTTTTTCACAAATGCTTCCGAGTCAATTTAAGTGAGAGCCTCGTCACTTTGCACTCCTCTAGAGTAATTGGCTCCATAACGTATGACCAAAATTGGCATATTGCAGGCCAGGTCAACGAGTTTTTAAGATATTTAGAAACCCATGTAGGACGATTATAGTATTCCAAAATGAGGCTGACAAAACCAGGGTGTAACTCGGCTTCTAGGAAGAACTTGATCCAGTTTATAAGTGTATATTATTTGTTAATTAAAGTTTATATTATGCGAAACCTCTTGAAAGGGACAAATCGGCATGCTGACATCCATTCTGAGGTCAAGTCAATAAAAAAGTCACCAAAGGTCACCATAGGTCATGGTTTTGAAGTTGTTAGTGTCTATAATTGTTAAACAAGATATGATACATAAATAAATTTGGCATCATAGTGACGAACATGACGCAAGGAGTCAAATGATGTGCAGCATGTTTCTGAAAGGTCATTACTTGGCCTTGACCTGAGGTCAACTTTTGTTAACCTTGACCTGAGACCAGGGTCGTGGTGGGACCTTTCATGGTCATGTTGCATATCATTTGAATTATTGGGTCAAGACGGACACATTGATGCCTTTGACCTTGTTCTAGGTCTAATGGTTCCCGAACTATAAAGGGTTTCCTAAATGGGACAAAATTTGACCCATATTTGCCTTCTGTGACGTCACGGGTCAACGGATATGGTTTAAACTCGTCTTTTTCATGCAATTCTATTGCTAGAAAAGGTCCGCCATTCATTTAAACGGGTAGCCAGGCGTGCCCCTCCGCGATCCCAACGACAACAGTACCCCTTACGTTAACACCACCAGAGACATAAAATATTACAAGTCGCGGCGCACCCTGCTAAGAAAAAGAAAGTAACTTAAAAAAGCATAATAAATATCATACTATTAGTAAAAACTGCCAGTAGTAGCTCCCTGTAAATATACAGGAAGCAGGAATACAGGTCTATTTAGGTTAAATGCACAATAATTTAGCTCATTTCTTTGGAGCTGTTTTTTATTTTTCCTTTCCCAGGTGGCCACGACGATTATGGACATCATTGATCAGGTCGCATAGATCACTGTCTTTTACGGCTTCCATGTCCGGTTCCTTTTGTCAGTTTTACCTCACCACCAATTTTTGTCAGCAAGTACTTTTTTAATCTTGCTTAGTGCTTCTTTTATAGGTTAACCCATACTCCTCTTCGTCCCGCAGATCGTGAAAAATTTATGCGTGCTAGTCATTTGCTAGCATTGGTGTGTTAAGCTGATTTGTCTGGTTTCGGAGGTCGAGGAAGGCTTTCGAATCTCACACGAGACATGATGCTGAAAATTTGAGACCTTATCAATTATTTGTATGTTTTTCTCCAGTGGTAAATTACAAACATTGTAAATTTTGTGGATCGGTTAGCAGCCTACCAGAAATATCTTAGTTTTGCAATGCAAAATATTTCAAACATATTCGGTACACCAATGTTTGCTGGCCACCCATTTCTTTTCAGGATAGTTAAAAGTCCGTTTAGAGTGATGCTTTCGAAGGGTTGCATCTTCGAAACTGACTTGGAAACTGTTACTTCTAAAAACATTTGTTTCATCATATCTAGTCAGAGTATCGAAATAGTTCAGAAAAAATCATTTTGGGGGATTTGCGTGGCAAATTTGAAAACATTATTCAACTTTATGTTCATCCGAAATTTTGTAAGCTACAAGTAACATGTAGTCACTTGTTTCCAAATAATGTTCGAGACTATACCAGAATTAAACCAAGCTTTCTTAAACACCTATGCTGAAAATTGTACAATATCAGTCATTTAAACAGAAATATTACAAAGTTTCCATTGTAGTATTTAAGCAAAACACTCAACAGCCAACTTTTTTCCTAATATCGCAGCACTTCGCAGCGCAACGATCCATATCACAAAGATTGGTAGCTACTTCGAGGCAAACGAAATCAACTCCGTTCAATCCAGTACAGCCTACCACATGGGCACAATATGCATATTCAGGACGATAAACATGCGGTAGAATGAGCCAGTTTTGATTTCCTGATTGCTTGCTCTGTTTCCCATTGTCTCGCATTAGATTCTCACTGTTAACCCGGCCCCTCCTGGGCTCATTTCGTTCAAACCACCGCCTGGGAGAGGGGTACGATCGGACCCTCTAGGATCTCAGGAACCGGAAGTAGGTAATACGAAACAAAATAGAACGTTGCCGGAAGTGCATCACCGTCTTCTACGTTGGAGCCGAGAGTCTGAACCATATTCGTTGACCCGTGGCGTCACAGTGGGCCAAAGGAGTCAAATTTAGACCAATTAGTTAGTTAAGGACTTTTTATAGGGCGTTCTGGGCATAGCACCTTTGCCTGCCTCTAAAGTGTGTGGGAGAATTTTGCGGGAGGGGTGTTTACTTAAATGACGCAGAACAAAGGGGTGAAGCTTATTTCAAGGAATGGGTCGCGAAGTGTAGCAATACTTGCGAGGATAGGGGGATTGTTACGGCAGAAATGCCGAGCCTGGATGTTGGGCAACCGTTAGGATTTAACCCTCACCCCCACCGGGGGCGCATCGATGGCCCTCCTAAGGTTTTCAGGATAGTAAAAAAACGACGAGATGCAGCACCGCGGTTGAGGCCTCTATCTCTTACCCCATCATTTTCCCACCATCCTGACATTTTTTTACCCCACGGGTCACCCAAGGTTAGGTCACCAGACGGAGGTCAACCAAGGTCACCTCACTTCAATTTTTGAGCTCTATAAGAGCTACATTTATTAGTCGATCAATTTGAAACTTCCTACACTTCATGGCCACTCCCAGGGTCTACAAAGGTGTATATCAGGGATTTTCGATTTCCTGACCGGAGGTCAGGTCACAGGTGACCTCTTCCATTGAAAAAGCACGGGGAAAAGCTGTCTTATGATCTAAAAGTTACAAAAATGATTGCAAATGCTCAGACTGCTCAGAACAGCGTTCTTCGACACCCTTTCACGGATCCCATAGGTCATAGGGCCTGGCCTTTCCTATCAAATGTACTTTACCAGATCCTAATAGCTCTAATGGCATAAGAGTTAAGCCCGGTTTGCTTGAGCATTGCATATTTGAGTGAAAATGGCCTATCGTGACCAAACTTGACCTCTGATGGTCAAACCATTGACCTGAGCGCTTAATCATGCGAAGTTATTTCTTACTGAATTCACGCGAGCTTTCTAATGCACTTCGCACATTTGCGCTAACCATGTTCGGAGTTAGAAGGGGGCCATCGATGGCCCTGTTGCGGAAGCGAAGGTGGCGCCGGACCCCCGGGTGGGGCGCGGGTTAAAAGGGTACGTGAAGAAGCTTGTCATTGCAAAGTTTAGTGATTATATAGTTCTTTCCCATTTTTTACCTGTTATCGAATGACCGTTTTGCTTACGTTACTCTAGTTTTCTCCATTGAAAAAATTTTGGGCAATTTGAAACACCCGCAAGCACCATGACGTGTTGCCGCAGGTCTAGAGTGGTAAGCGCGTATATTTTTCATTTCAAGTGCTTTTGAATGATTTTTCAAAACGTAATCTAGTTCTTCTAGAATTCGGTGACCCCTGTTTTTCAGACTCATTTTAGGAGAACAAAATGACCTTACATGGTTTATAAAGGGTGCCATAACTTGTTGACGCTGATCTGACCTGATGTTAATTTTTGGTGGTAATTTGTCAAGTTAATCACCCTAAAGGCCAGCAAAGCGACGTACGCCTTGTTTAAATCGGCGCATGATAGTTCGCAAAAAACGAGGAGGGGTCCGATCACAGGCCCTCACACTACGGTCTCGGGGAACCGGAGCTGACACGGAAAAACTTGAAACGGCGCTGGAAGCGTCTTAATGTCTTCTACTTTCAAAGCCAGCTTGAACTATGTCACCTGTAGACCCGTGATGTCACAGAGGGCTAAAATGAGTCAAGTTCCTGACCACCTTAGCTTTATAACCTATCACTTTATAAGCTTTATAACTATAACTATTGGTTTTTACACTTTATAACTCCCAAGCTAACCATTAGACATAGAACAAGTCAAAGGCATCGATAGCAGGTTCATCTAGCCCCAAATAGGCATTTGAATGATACGCAACATGACCTTGAAAGGTACCATCGCACCCTACTGACCTCAGGCAGACAGGTCAAATTAAGCAAAAAACCTTTTCAAGAGCTCATGTTGTACATCATTTGGATCCTCTTAGGTCATGCCCTTTCGTCACTGTGATGTACAGAATTACACTGTAATACATCGTCCAAAAAGTTAAATAAAGACCCAAAACAACTTCGAAAACAGCGACTTTTCGTAACCTCTGAGTTGACCTTGTTATTGACCTAGACTTCAAATAGTGGTTGCCAGCAGACAGGTTTCCAGTCCCTTCAAAGATTTCGCATGATGTTTAGAAACCTAATCTAGCTCTTCCCTCTTTCTAGACGCCGAGTTACACCCTGTCGCGCCTCTTCAGGCTTGCAGAATATAATAACTCGTCTTATGTGGGGTTTCAGAAATGTCTTCAAAACTCGTTGACACTGGCGACGGCCGCCAAGTGTGCCCAATTCTGGTCATATGTTGCTGGAGAATCAATCCCTCCAAGTATAAAAGCCAGACAGGAACTCACTTCGCAAAAACTAGATCGGAAACATATTACAAAAAGCCAAGAGGTCTAATCAAGACCTAGCAGTAAAAGGACCTCGAGAAATAAATCAAAAATACGGAATGTGCATCTGACCAAAGGTAGTCACAAAACCTATGTATTTTGGAAACGGCAACCCTGAAGCACTACAAGCCTACAGGCTCCATAAAGCAATTCCTGGCCTGTGGAGTGTTTGGAGCACTGGGCGAGATTGAAATAGATTGTTTAGTAGCGAATAACTGCTCGATTGGATGCTTATTCTGAGCAAATTGTGTTGAAGTAGTGTTGAAGAATGCCCCTGGAAATTTTAGGGACATTCTGCCCAGAATGCCTAGGCATTCTATAGAATGCGGCATTCTA